>CAVMCB010000100.1:0-107585 GCA_963678985.1 Spisula subtruncata | reverse complement strand
TGCAACTTGCAAGCCTTGTTTGAATCGTCATTAGCTCACAGCCACACACCTCAGGGATTTCCCTGATGCAGGTTTTCTGCGTCTCTGAGTACCCTGACACAAGTTTGTGGCTCGGGACCCTCAATTCTGCATTACTGTGCATCCTTGGGACCCCCATAAGGATCCCTTGAATAGGCATTTCTATTTAAGCTAGAACATTTTCTTTCTGCTATTTATTGCACTATTAAAGTCTTGTGGTGCATTGAGCAATCTGAATTTGCTGTTTTATATATTTATAAATTTGATACCCACTAATATTGAGCTTGAAATGCATTACCGTATAATGAAGGGACCCCCAAAATATCTCAGGGACTCCCTAAATATAAATCTTAAGGGTCCTGGGACCCTCGTATGAAAAATCCTAGGGAAAACCCTGCACCTTCACATCAAGCATCCACTCCAAATCCAACACTTTTCTATTTTTAAAATTTCAAATAACCATAAATGTTAACATTGTCAATTCTTTCAAGCTTTCCACCAAATAACTTTCCTTTTCTGCAGAGAAGTTCATTCTCTGATGTTGCTTATGTAAGAAACACCAATCGCCATTACTAATGGAAGATAGCCCTATCCAAAATGAGCCTACACGCAACAAAGACTACGATCGAGGGGGGGGGTATTTTAGTTTTGAAATTTAACCAATTCTAGGACATTTTTAAACAGAACAGTGTACGTTTAACGGTTTAATTATCATCATAATTAGCGATTTTTTCATGCCAACACACAGTAAATGTCACATCATGCTGACGTCACGTTAATGCCACAAAGGCTAAGTTAATGTTTAATTGGAGTCAATTTCTGGAATTATGTAGGAAATAAATAGGTATCGACGGTTTACAAACCTAACTTGCAAAAATTGATAACCAATGGTTGTCCTGAGCAATCATACAACCACTTATTTCTCAGACTGGATAACTCATACATGTTAATTTGGCATGACAGTTGGTCATCCTAAATTTTAAATGAATTTGTGTCGGACTTGGGGGCTGTTGAATAAGCAAGGCGCTAGAGCACTAGGCAGCTATACACTATGAAATGGCTTCATTAGGCCTAAAAATATGTTTGTTTCCTGTAACATGCATAAAAACAGTTAGGTCGGGAAAGTTTTTTTTTTGTGGGTGCAAACTGCAAAGGTATTGAACATGCATTTATACGCAATATCTTGGACCTTAACTATAGTGAGGATGTGTATGCCTATTTCCTACAATGTTTGAAATTAACTATATTTCGCCAAGCAAGTACTTGGGTTTCCCGAAACTAATTGTAACATTAACAGTGAAATTGTCTGTATTTACCCAGATTTCCCAACCGGCGTTTACGCATATTTCTAGATTTTCAGTAATCAGTACGTATTTTCTACAATCAGTGCAATTAATCTATCAATGTCTCCTACACTGTCCATATCGTTGAACGGCACGATGATCTTCGACGGATCATTACAACTGCAGTTTATTGTCACTGCCGACTGCAAACTCTCGCGACAAATACAACTGGAAGTGTTAGTTTCTAGCGACAGAGTAGACTACTACATATTATACCGTTGTCGTCTACAAATAAAAAAAACATGACTACGGCCAATTTGATATCGTTGCCAGCTATAAAAATTTTGAGCAGGGGTAAAACCTGACGGTCCGTTGGGTTACAGGAAAAAGCTTTGTAGCGGACAAAGCGAAACATTTATATACTGCCAGCCAGTGCTCACGACTAGCATACCGTTGCGTAGCAAACACAACTGACTGTTGTATTTTAAATAAGAAAGCGCTTGACTACCAATTAAAGTGTTAAGAAATGGTATACTATCGGCAAACTTGTTTGCTGGTCGCCTGTCTTTGCATGGACATAGTAAACCGCTATCAAAACGGTGCCTTTATTACATTCTGTTCAATTAAAAGTACAAGGCATGGTTACCTCCCAAGGAAGCACTATGTAGCGCTTTGCTGTCCGTTTGTTCCGCGGTTGGTGAAAGTCTGCAATTGCAAACAGTCTGAAATATTCCATCAGAGATTGTCCACTACCATGTCATGATGTGTATAGATATCAATAAACTGGTACTGTAAAAGTGGACACTTATAGTGTTAATTATAGCAAATTGCCATGATAAATGCATTTGACATTTTGGGGTCTTACTAAAAGCAGTCGAATGCCGTCGAAGGCCGTCGAATGCCGTCGAAGTAGAAAAAAATAGGTTTTGAGGCATATATGTGTTATATTAAGGTCTTATATGTATGTATATACATATTTGTCACTTATAAAAATCGAAAAAATCCCAGAAATATGTAAAAGGAGATATTTATATTCCAAAATCTAAAAACGACGAATCCACGGGAGAGAACTTCGATTGGCTTAAACGAGAGTCGTATCTTGAGAAAAGCCGTCGAAGCGGGATTTAACCGTTTTAGCACAAATTAAGCGATGGATCGTTGTCATATATGTCTAGGTATATAATTTAGTAACTTATTAAAACCCAAATAAATAAAATTGCATGTAAAATGATGACTTTATTCACCAAAAACTATGCCACGCCTAATCCACGGGAGGGAACTTCGGTTGGCTTAAACAGTCGTCGTATCTTGGGAAAAGCCGTCGAATCGGGGTTTTACCATTTTAACACAAATTATACGATGTATCGTTGTCATATATGTCTAGATATATATTTAATTAACTAATTAAAACCAAAATAAATAAAATTGCATGTAAAATGGTGACTTTATTCACCAAAATCTATGCCACGCCGAATCCACGGGAGGGAACTTATGTTGGCTTAAACAGTCGTCGTATCTTCGGAAAAGCCGTCGAATCGGGATTTAATCGTTTTAACACAAATAAAACGATGTATCATTGTCATATATGCATGGGTATATGGTTTAGTAACTAATTAAAATAAAAATAAAAAAAATTGTATGTAAAATGATGACTTTATTCACCAAAAGCTATTCCACGCCGAATCAACGGGAGGGAACTTCGGTTGTCTTAAACAAGAGTCGAATCTTGAGAAATGCATTTTTTAAACCAAGTTAATGATGTGTTATTGTGTTTGCAATCTAGATGTGTAAAAATAATCCAAACAATATGTAACATGCCATGGCGACATTATAACACCTAAACTACGATGACCATATTCAAGTGTCAAAATTAGCAGGCCGTTGAATATACTAACTTTACACGGTTTAAACATTTTAACTTCAGAATTATTACATGATGTGGTGATCTATGTTTTCTTGATACATATTTTTAACCAAAAATCCTGAAATGAGGTGAATGTGTCTAACAAAGCTACCTAACTATTACGATGCCCCCGGGCAAGGAAAATCTATCACTTGTTTATTAAGGGGTGTATATATATTTAGATAAGAATTATCATTTTGCTGATTATTTGCATTATGTTCGTGTATGATATACGCTATGCACTAGATATGAAGAATCACAGATAATAATTATTTGTCTGTGGATAAATGTATTACATTATTGGTTTTGCAGTTGAAACATATTATATCTCATTTCAGGTCGAGATCCATAGAACAAGGAGATTTAATCGACTCATCTATTGTGTGATGTCATATGTATACATCAAGTAAAAAAAATACTCTGTAGACCAAATATAGCTGTATTTACAAATGATGGTTTGTATGAATATGTGTAGTACTGCGTGTGAACAGTGTTTGGGATTGGCATTTAAGAAAATAATATATAACATATTTAGTGACTAGTCTGCTTAATAATGAGAATACACTAAATTTACGTAACCTCATTTTATATATTTAAGTATTAATGATGGCCATACCAGCTTGCTAATTAAATGAAAAACTAATATAAATCCCGATTACACGGAGCACGCGGCTCGTATGAGATTCATTTGGAATGTTGTATTATTTTAGATACCGAGGTCAAACCAAAAGACCATAAATACTACCATGAAGAAAAGAATTGACGGAGACAAGACGTTACTAACCAACATATTAAAAGTGTAGTCTGTTCAATGTAGCTTGTAAATTTGATATTATATATTTATGTGAAACATATTATATGTTCTAATAAAGTGATAAACGATTGTCGGCAGATTCGAGGTTTTATATTGTGTAATCCACGGATGCATCTATAACATACTAGTTAGAATCATCCTCATGCATCAGTGGTTAGTCAAGTTCCCAGACTGTGTTCTCGGCGGAGAATGAATACGCTGAAATGGAGATGAAACTGAAACAAGCATATTCAAATGAAATAAGATTTCATCTTGGGATATTATATTATTACTACTAACACACATTCATACATATGATATTTATTTAAGTATGGTTTATTCATTTATTTTATTATCAATCGTCAAATTTTCTATACAAGAAACATAAAATAATTATAATTAAAAACACATTTATAAACTATGGGACCAACACTTTGTTTCTTCTGTCAAATCCTGTGTAAAAAAATACCAAAGTGACCTGTATATTTCTCACCATCAAATAAATGACACTCTGTGTATAGAATTTTATTGCCCCGCGGTAATTAAAGCTGTCACTAGGACCTACTGCTGGGATTAGCATCCGGTTGATTAAAGATAGTGATCAATCGGAGATTACATAATTGTTACCACCATTTAGACCATGACAAACAAATAAAGAGTGACATTTATACTGGATCAACAAAAGAAAGTGAAACTAATTATTTCTGAATTTTGACATTTTTCAGATGTATGTACATGTCTAGTTATAAAGATAATCAGTATTTTAAAACATTAAACGTTTTACAAATGGGTCGATGCATATGTTAATGTTTTAAAAAAATCCGTTCCCGGCAATGAAGATCTTTGCTTTGTTTTTTTCTTCATGTCTTGCTGACATTGGTATCTGCAAAGACGTTCAAACACACACCTTTGGTATCTGAAAAGATATAAATGAAACACATTAAATGTTTTATATATATATATATATATATATATATATATATAAGTAAACCTTTCAGATTCATAAACATCAATATATATTATCTTTCACACCTATTTATAAACAAACAGATAAAATCACTATATGAAATCGCATAGAAAAAGTGTTGTTAATATTTAGACGGTTTTTTACTTTTCTAATTCAATCTTATAACATATATGATGTAATTGTAATAATATCGGAATCTCAAGGGTAAATTTGAAACCTTAGACGAAATTTTACCCTATTATAGGCAAAGTACCCATGATTTAAGAAACAAAACACGAGGCTCATAATTTGGCTCTTTTGCATTCGACGTGTCATAGTTTTTGATGAATAAAATCATCATTTTACATACAATTTCTTTTGGTTTTAACTAATTGCTAAACATATACCTAGACATGTATGACAACGATACATCGTTTAATTTGTGTTATTTAAAAACGGTTAAATCCCGATTCGACGGCTTTTCTCAAGATACGACGACTGTTTAAGCCAACCTAAGTTCCCTCCCGTGGATTCGACGTGGCATAGTTTTTGGTGAATAAAGTCATCATTTTACATGCAATTTTATTTATTTTGGTTTTAATTAGTTACTGAAATATATATCTAGACATATATGACAACGATACATCGTTAAATTTGTGTTAAAACGGTTGAATCCCGATTCGACGGCTTTTCCCAAGATACGACGATTGGTTAAGCCAACATAAGTTCCCTCCCGTGGATTCGGCGTGGCATAGTTTTTGGTGAATAAAGTCATCAGTTTAAATACAATTTTATTTATTTGGGTTTTAATTCGTTACTAAAACATATGCCTAGGCATATATAACAACGATACATCGTTTTATTTGTGTTAAAATGGTTAAATCCCGATTCGACGGCTTTTCTCAAGATACGACTGTTGTTTAAGCCAACCAAAGTTCTCTCCCGTGGATTCGGCGTGGCATGGTTTTTGGTGAATTAAGTCATCATTTTACCGAATGTTTGATATATTTTGGTTTTAATTAGTTAATAAAATATATATCTAGACTTATATGACAATATTATATCGTTTAATTTGTGTTAAAATGGTTAAGTCCCGCTTCGACGGCTTTTCTCAAGATACGACTCTCGTTTAAGCCAACCGAAGTTCTCTCCCGTGAATTGGTCGTCATATAGATTTTGTGGTATAAAGTCATAATTTTACATATATTTAAGGTATTTTGGTTTTAATTAGTTACACATATGTACATATACATATAAATGACCCAAAACATAACCTTTACATGCCTCAAAACCTTTTTTTCCTACTTCGACGGCCTTCGACGGCCTTCGACGGCATTAGACGGCATTCGACTGCTTTTAGTAGCTCCGGACATTTTGTGGTCCAAACATTTCATAATGATAAACATTTCGCCAAATTATTGGTTAGATTTTAGTTTCACAAGGGATGTCGGAATTACGCAACACCATTTTTAGTATGACAAGAAAATGTACCTGTACTAGGCTCGATCTGTTAAACTCGGTTGCCTGCTGAGAACTATGCGACTCCATATTTAACTAAATGGAAACAAACTACGCTCCGAATCCATTTTCTGAGAAACTGCCTATACGCATGTTCGTATTTTTCTATCGTTTTAGGTGTGATTGATCGTTTGATAAAAATGTACAGAGTATCAAAAATAAATTTAAGTTTCATATAAAATATCTTGAGAAGCAAACATTATGAAAATTATAACGCATTTCAGAAATACGAAACTAAAAAATACACGGTAAACGATAAAACCCATCTCGTGACCGTTCACCGCAGTTACTTCCCTTAGCAGCCTGTGTATCATGACGCGCAAGTTCCACCAGGACCTTTTCTATATACACTCGAGAACATAAAAACGCCTCACCATGCAGTACGCCGGGTCCGCCCCCTGGATCCGCCTATGCTCACCTTACCTTATGTACAATGTTTCAGAAATAGCTTACTTTATTGCTAAATCCTTTTCAGTGGGTATTAATTAACCTTTCCTGCATATGATTCAATTTCATTTGTAATAAAATAAGATCTCTTTATTTACTGAGAATCTTGCAAACGCACTCACTACAGCCAGAAGTGTGGGATTTTCAATACTGGTTATGCTTGTTGCATTACTCTTAATGGCACCTTTGTGTAAGATGATATGATTACGTTTATTCGTCAAATACACGTGTTAATCGCGCTATATCTTTGTTTGAAAACATCTGCAAGTGTCTATGCATGTAATAGTGTGTTAATATTACACACACTCTGACCAACCTGGCGTCAATATGTTCGATTAAATAAGATGGTTTTGAATTGGCCGATTTTGCTAATAAAACTTGAAACATGGTCATTTCCAACGCCTGTCTGAATGCGTGAACGTTCTTTAATTTCTTATTAACTTTGGTTATGATGTATAGATCTACTTTTGGTAGGGGATTGTTGTGTTTGAACATAAGTACATGCATTGTAAACTTCTTACAAGTGACAGAAAGTTTGTTTGAAGACTAAGTACGTAGATTAATGTTACCCTGCATATTAATTATTAGGAGTAATGGCTCACATATAGGCGGAAATGTAAATCCCACACTTTTGCCTATGGTGATGATGCATGCAGGATCCTCGAATATTAACGAAGTATCATCTTGGTACAAACTAAATTGAATTATATGCACGACATATCAAGTAACACGCACATAGCAGTCATTTTTCAATAAAATAAATAAATTTAACGGTAACTGACTTCTAACCAGGCGAGGCGTTTTTTATGTCCTTGAGTGTATATATTGAAGAGCTCTTGGTTCAACCAAAGACCTTAATTACACAGATTCAGTTTCCAATCACGATTGATGTAAACACGAAATAAGATACAGCTCAATGTATACCTTGTGATGTAAATTTTAAAAAACGCACATTGTTGACAAAATAAAGAAACTGATAGGTTTAACAGTATATTTAGACTTTCGCAAAGCTTTTGACAGTGTTCTACATCGTAGACTGTTGTACAAGATAGAACAATATGGTATCTCGGGAAATTTATTGAATTGGTTGACAAGCTTTTTAAATGAAAGGAACCATCGTGTTACTGTAAATGGTAGCACAAGATGAAATGAAGTAATGTCTGGTATTCCGCAAGTGTCTATTTCAGGACCGATACTTTTCATCATATTTATCAATGACCAACTACCAGAAATAGTAACTAGCGTACGTGTGCTATTTATTTGCTGATAAATGTAAAATGTACAAAAAATAGTCGAAGATAACGATAAAACTATTTCAATGGAGCAAAGACTGGTTATTGAAGTTTGATATCAAGAAATGTAAATCTGATGACATTAACAAAAGTGTTGCAGAATTTGAATTGTTAATACCGATGTGTTCCTGCTATGCTGATGAAAATCATTTTCAAGTGTACATGTATGTGCTTATCTTAAAGACACAATTAAAGAAAACAATTCCGATTATAACACCGAATTTAGACATAAAATCACAAAAAACCATTACAATTTAATACTATTTTTCCATAGCTTATTCCTGGTATCAAGGTTTTGGTCCGAAAGTATTTTATTTCTTTGAGTATAGGGGTCTCTTTATTGGTGACCATTATTTAACTAGCTGCATGATTACCAACCGACTCATCAGTTCTAACTCATCTTCCATCGGGAATCACGCCTCCAATGCGGATACCCTAACCATTCGGTCACGGTTGTATGTTGAATATGACGGTAAAAACTTTGATATTTTTGGATCAGGTTCCGGTTGTCATCAATTCTGCTGAGAAATACAGAAGAAGTTTATATTACTGACACCCTCGGGTTGTCTGTTTGCTAGTAAATCGGAACTTCCAATGGGGTGACGTATGGGGAAGGAAGTGGACACATTGACAATTTTAATGTAGGGTTAACGCAAGCATTTTCGTGCTATTACATATGTAGAATCCCAAGGGAAGGTTAATGGACGTGAACAGTCGGCGTGGTAAGTAAATCTAGATATTTCATTGTTTGAAGGCGTTTGAAATGAAAACAAGCTACCATCGTACACTCGCACAAAGTGCGCGGTTGGTTACTGACAGCTTCAACTTGTCTTTTCTGTCGATTTTCATGGTTTATTGGAGGTTTATGGGCCTAATTATATTACTTATTTGAGTATAAGTCTGTATATGACAACGAAATTGCGTTTCAAGCGCCTTAATAAGCAATGAATAATCAAGATTTACTTGCCGAACCGTCGTAAAACATCCATTAAAATTGTTACGGTATCCACTCCCGTCCCCATACGTTACACCCATTGATTCCTGGTGGTAATGAAAACGAAACATGTTTTTATAGGTTTATAAGGCACTTGATTAAACGATTCGTTTAACTTTGTGTCTGTGTTCTTAGCCAAATAACTAACACATCACGTACGTTATATGTCCACACTGAAAACATAAATAGTACACGTATGTGTAAATAATTTAGATATGTTTAAACTAAATAAAAGTTATGTATACAACATGTCTCCTGAAACATTGTGCCCTTAATGAGGATAATAAACCTTATTTTGATCAATGATAAATATCCATCATTCCAAGTTCAATATCTGGACGATAACACCAGTAACAAAAAGCATAATTAATCGTATAAATGTGTTCTTACAATCCAATGCTTTATTTTAGAATCGTAACAAAACCCCGGAAAGTTACGGAACAAAACCGGCTTTAGTCTTGCTAACGTCATGACGTTTATGACGTCACACTTGGATACGACGTTATAGAAACAGCCAGCAACGATGGCGCGCGGTAAACGCCAAACGAAGATAATCCAAGTTAAAGCGGCACCTACGAATAATTGTGATGTTATTAATCTGGTTAAACTAGCAAAGAAATCACAAAAGAATACTTGCAAGCCGGATATGGTAAAATTGTCGCCAGAAATCACGGACATTGACACAGAATGTCTTGGTATTTCATCTACCTTAGCAACAAGCGAGACAGCACAAGACTATGTTATGGGAATGAAACAGATTACACCAAGTCCTGATTACATGAAGAGGACTTTAGAAGATGACTTTATAGAAGTTCAGTTGAAGATGGAGGGACCAGCAGATAACGCGGCCGCTGTCTTAGAGCCAGACATGATGATTGTAGGGGACAGAGTAAGTGAAGTAAAAGATGACAAGGACATGAAGAAGGAGAAAAATGTTAAGAAGAAGAAAAACAACAAGAAGAAAAAGGTAAATATGCATGAGCTGTATACTTTCAAAACTTATTTCAATTCTTATCTAAATAATATTGTAGTGATTGTAGGGACATGACCTCTTCCGACAGCCTTCATGTAGAGTTAAAACTCTTTAGCGATGTGGTTGAGTGGTGTCCGCCTACAGTGCTAAGGATCCTATGTTAAACCCATCGGAAGACCAGATTTTTCTCGCTCCCGAATTTACTATAAGGTTATAACTATACACTTCCTTACTAAATAATCGTATCGGGAATTAGACAAGGTTTAATGTGGCCTTTATCTTTCATCTACCAGAAGCAGAAATTTGATACCGACACTGAAGCTACAGTACAAGACAATGAAGTCAAAAGACCAGTAAAGCTTGCACCAATCAAGACGAAGAAGGAAACGACAAAAGAAGAAAGCCCTAAGACCGATGTGCGTGCCCTGAATAATACTGGATGTTTTGGATTTGTCTCAACCTGGTTGGCCAAGAGAAAAGAAAAACGACGAGAGAAGAAGAGGATAGCCATTGCAGCAAGAAAGACAAAGTCAAATGAATCGTTAGGTAAGCCTGATCACAGGTAACTATATTGTTGAAAAAAACACACCAAAAAACGTGTTTTTTTTAAATATACATAAATAAATTAATTAAAGCAAATGAATTAATTAAATTAAATACATATATATAAATTTAAATATAAATTTCCAAAAAAAATTCGTTTCTTTTTTCGTTTTCAACAATACAGTTACCCGTGAGCCTGACCATTGTTTCACCACGTGCTTGATAATGTGATAGATTGTTATTATTAGACAGATTGTTGAGGGTATGTTTAAAATGCCCTTGAAATTTATCTTAGTTATATAGTTATTTAATTTTATCCTACCACTAGGTCTTTATCCTGCCGAAATCATACCGCCTCGATAGCTAGAATATTAGTATCTTCGTCGAATACCACGTGTAGTATAAAGTATTGAGATTTTCCAATAAATCAATGCGTATTTTTCGTTTTTAGTAGAATCTATCACTCATTGTCTATTGATATATTTATATTTAACTCGTGCAGGAAATATTATTAAGCTCGTCAGAGGTTGCCAGAGGCTCGCTTAATAAAACTTCCAAAACTCGTTAAATTTATATCAATTGAGTACTCGTAATAGATCCTCTGTATACTCTCTCATATCCTCTATTTGATGAACGCCTTCAGGTGCGAGGTGTGGAGAGAGATAAATATAACTTGTAAAATAAATAAGTATATTACTAAATTAGCGATTCAAGACTATTGCTAACTAGTGTCATGTGCGGTTAGGTATAGCTAGTTTGCGATAGAAAAAAATCGTGTTTTTTTAAAGATATCTGAAAATCTATTAATCAGATTTTGTTAAAAAATTACACAGAACTACAATAACTTCCTACCTACTCCCATTTTGAATTTCATAATTTTTACTCACCAATTAAAAGCCATTTATTCTTTATTACATATTGAAATTACATGAGTATTTACAGTTTAACGCAGGGAGGTAATCTGGTATTCCATTGATGATTTACTATCAATTATTTAACCGTTGCGATCCGTGATCGGCGGGATTGAGATTGCTGTTATAAAGACAAGACTTAGGAGGCCCTTGTTATTCGGTTTATTAAGGTGTGTCGTTAGGAAACAATGTACAGTAATAACATGTACTTCTTTATGTTCACAGACGGGCCTCGTATGTGTTAAATTGAGCAGGTTGGAAATTGTTAAACGGTTAAATTGGCTGTTGCAAGTATCAAGTCTTCTTACTTGATTTTTCGTACAAAACTACAAATATGTTGCATAGAACTTATGAACAAAACTTTTTTAATTCATTTCTGATGTAGCTGAAATTTCAGTGTGTATTAGGTAGGTATATTTCATTTATTATTGCAAAATTTCATACTTGTAGGTGTAGTAATTACAGAGAAATCTTAAAAAAACACGATTTTTTTCTATCACAAACTAGCTATAATACGTTACACTATATTTCAGTGGTGTTTGACAACTGGGTAGCTAAAGGGGGCGTGGCATTCACTGTGGAAATAAACAGCCGTCCTATGTCAGTGCTACCACCTATCAGACAACGTCCAGGGCCTGTAAGTATATAAAGGTTATTAAATGCATGATTATTTAATGTGAGTTCTAAGAAAGAAGTTGTTACTGCGAGCAAATTTACTGAAACATGAAATAGTGATGTCTAAATTCGTGGATACTGCCACTGTTAACATCAAATCGCGACAATCTAATTTAGCAATAAAATACGTTTCAAGTATAATGGATCTAAAACATGTATTAATTCTTCATTTCTTATACAAGTAAATATATAATGTTTATTGTTCTTCATTATTAATTTGTAGATTCGAATGGCTACTGAAGAAAAGTTAGAGAGTGCTGACAACAAGAGGTCAAGTCACATCAACAAGAAAATCGAGGCTGCTCGCGCCCATAGCAGACAAGTGTGAGTAACATAGCTTACTATTAAACGTACTTGTTCAGATGATTATACGGTGTTCTATAAGTTATAGTATGCTCCTTTTGTTTACGATACACTTGGTCTTGTATTCACATGACATTCGTATGTACAAGATGTTTGATAACAGTCGTATAACGGTGAATGTTTCTCTAATTCAAGCAGTTATATTATAAAATGCTTTCACTGTTTGTATAGTAAAGAAGTCGCAGACAGACGGGCTCAGAACGAAAGAAATTTCAAGCAGACGAAACTAAGAGAGAAAGAGGTGAAGTTAGAGAGTGCTGACAACAAGAGGTCAAGTCATATCAACAAGAAAATTGAGACAGCTCGCGCTCATAGCAGACTAGTGTGAGTTCCCTAGCTTAATATTAAACTTCCCTTGTTTAGATGCTTATAGTTTGTTCTTATAATGATAATGTGAACTGTTATACATGTATACATGATATAAGACATTATTCAAGGTTAAAAGTTATGATGCTCCTTTCCATAAAACATTTTGTCTTGCACTCTGGTCTTAATAACATTCGTATTGTGTATTGGTCTTAAATATTTCATAGCAGCAATATACTAGCATATACTAGAGTGATTGTAAAACATACGGTATGTGGATGTTAGAATGCTAAATAAGAATTTATAACATTATCTTTATCTCTAGTAGTTATATACATGTATATGCATGCTTCTTTTATAGGAAAGAAGTCGCAGACAGACGTGCTCAGAACGAAAGTGATTTCAAACAGACGACACTCGAGAAGCTAAGAGAAAAAGAAGAAAAGTTAGAGAGTGCTGACAACAAGAAATCAAGTCACATTAATAAGAACGTCGAGGCTGCTCGTGCTCATAGCAGACTTGTGTGAGTTCTCCAGCTTATTACTGAACGTAACATTGTTTGGATGCTTATAAATTATAATGTGTTGATACTTACTATACGTCTTATGAATTCGTATGTAGATATATTGGTTTCAAATATTTCAAAGCAGGAAAATAACATTAGAAAGATCGTAATACATAATATTATATCATAGTGCGTACGTGATCAAGAACTAAAGACGAATACAATGTTATGTAACCAAGTAGTTAAATATTGTTTCGTTTTTTATAGCAAAAAAGTCGCAAACAGACGTGCTCAAAACGAAAGGGATTTCAAGCAGACGACACTTGATAAACTAAGAGATAAGGAAGACAAAGTCTTTAGAGCCACCAGTCGCTTGCAGTTTGCACGAGAACAGCGTTGTCGTACCAGGCTTGCCTCCAGAATGGAGAATTCACAAGAAATCCCCGCCTCCAGAATAGAGAATACACCAGATATACTCGCCTCCAGAATTTTGAATACACCAGATGCATTCGCCTCCAAATTAGAGATCAATGCCACGGCTCAGTCCACACCAAGAATGGACGGTGCTACCCCTCTCTCACCAGAATGCTCCATTGAGCCTACCATGTATTACAATGTCAACTGAGTATATTGCTGGACTGACTAACATCGAAACAAAATGAAATTGAGATCAATATTTAAGTAAAGAAACTTACTAAGAATGGCTAAGAACAGTTTGAGCTCTCAGAGAAACACGTAGTTAAATAAGATGTTTAGTCAGTCCAGAATACTTGGTCCAAGTCAACATAGAATAAACGTTGAAACAAGAAAATGTCGAATTGTTGTTGTCAATAGCAACCCCTTGTCCTTATGAAAGGTCAATGTCACAGTTGGAGGTCAAAGGTCAAGTTGAAGTTTGCTCGAATTATTTCTTCTAGATGCATGGTGGAATTTGATCTACTAGTAACTTGGCACATTTAACTTTGTGCCTTTTTTGAACACTCGAAATAATTTGCCCGAGGGCATGTATGTCTAGTTTTGATATTATGTTTAATATCCAGTTGATCTGTTTTGTAATCACTAGCAGGGCTGGTATGCACAAAGCTTCATAATTGAAAACGTTTGACTTTAGTTTAAAGCTTGTACTGAGCTTATATCCCGAAAATAGAAGAATATTTGATATTTGTGATCATGTTGTAGACCTGTTCAAATATATATAATTACACGGTATAGTCCAGCTAGGGTAATCTGACAGTGACGTCATAGTTAAAAGATTAAAACCATTGCTTAAACAGGTAGAGTTTAGTTTGGTATTGAACTGTTAGTATAAGAATTTATACTTGTTTTTACACCGTTCTAGTGGATTGTTCCACTGTGTCACTGGATTTTTATCCTAACTGGGCTGTAGTTATACACTACCGGGGTATAATTCCAAAGTAAGCAAATCGCTGCATTCTGTTTGGCCAAGACGTGACGTTAACACCCATTAAACCTTCATTTTGTGACGTTTACACGCCTCACAGATACATATATTCTGCTCATGGCTTATCACTACTGCAGGTGTTAAGTGCTGTGTGGTGGCTGTATAAAGTCGCCCCGTACTTCACTTCAGTGCAGTTATCATTTATAATTACCTCCCTTTATGGCTAATTATGCACCCAATTCCAAGCCCGCAGCGTGTCATTCACTGCGGTGTAAGCATATAAGACTCGTTTGAAGCATCCATTTTTGTGGATGAGGACGGCTTGTTCTTTGTCTGACTCTTGCGTGTGTGGCTAGGCGCTGCCGTCGTAGCTGTGTGGCTTTGTTTTGTGCACTACTATTTATTTTGTTATAACTATGGAGTGTGACATAGATATCGCTCACACTGTACGTTAATATCCTTAGTTTGTATATAAATACCTGAGTCTACTCATCCCTAGAAAGGCGAGGGTAACGAATATATAATACGCAGCTTCCATGTGTTTTGAATTTTGGACAGGTCTATAAAACTACAATCTAGTATACAACTGCATAATGTTTGAATAATACAATGATTTTGCATGTCCTTTTAGTTGATGCACTTATTTAAACTTTTAAAATCTTGGTTGTTTTACTATGATGCTCTGTGAATAACACACACTGTTTTCTGTTTCCATTGTTAAACTCAGGCAAGCGTTCATTAACTGTGTTGTTCTTTTTCGTTTATAATGCACAAGTCAGTTGTATACACGGCCCCAAACCCCAGGGGATGGGCGGGGATTTTTTTTGCTTTTGTGTTGTCAAAATCCCCGCCACACGGAGAACAGTTGATGGTAAAATCACCGGTATTTCCACGGTCCTGACAACTAAAGATTGTCACCGGGTATTGGTTCGGAGAAAAAACCAACCAACATTTACCTGGCAGTGCGGGAAAAGCTGGAGGTAAAAAAACGACCTTTCCCCTAATCCCCGGGGTGGGAGGGCCGTGGCTGCAACTGACTGGTGTATAAGATTGAACAGCTTTCTATCTACAACGTCACTTGTATTTACAAGTATGTTTTAACACTAGTGAATTTTATTTGGTCCTCTGATATTACAGATACTGATAAAATACAACAACAACTATCAATTATAACATTTAATTGGAAGTATACATGTACGTCACACGAAGGCGTCATTTGGTTTCCATCAGCCAACAATAGTTTACTGCAGTACATGTAAAACAACATTACATAAGATTACACAAACATGTAGATCTACATACCAGGTGATGTTAGACACTTCGCATTGTACACGCGCTCTAAATTTTCGTCATTTGAATACGTAAATAAACTACAATTTAAAATTTGCCAACTTTATCTTATCGATTTTATCATATTCGATGGAACGTGCTCACAAAAACCGATCATAGCCTTTGTTATTGTGTCACACCCCTGATGAGCCATTTTGGCGAAATACATTGGGTTTGTAATATCAAATAATGGAGTTTTAAAGTACTCATTTCGTCAATTTATTTTACATAATATGTTCTGGTGACGAACTTCATTCGTTTTTTAACATCCCCTGGTATGTAGCATATGGATTTATATTAAACGGATTACAAATATATTTTTGCTTGCATGAACTTATACAACAGGACAATATTGCATGTTTGTTTACAATATTAAATACTTTCCTTAACATTCATAATTCCTTCCAATTATCAATCGTCCACAACAAGCAAAATACTTCTAAAATAAATAGAATTTAGGCACAAATCAAATAACACTACGTCTGGATTAGAAGATAATTTTTTCTAATCCAGATTACGTGAAAATGAATATTAGCAAGATAAGAAACATATAATTAATTAACATGATAATATTATAATAAAGAGCATACGCATACGCGTTATAATAATGCTGCCGATATGATACTTTTATCAAGTACACATATCTTTAACATACTGTTCTACCATCCAAGGACATTACTGTAAACTGATATTTATCAAATGGAAGTATTTTTTTTGAAATCCCCGTTTCTTTTTAATAATAATGTATAATCTGCTAGATTTTTCCATGTGTGATTATTAAAGTGATTATTTTTCGTATTATAAAAAAATAATTCTTTATCTATAAACCCCTTGCAATTGTCCTTTGACTTTACAGTTATCCTATTATAATACCCACATCCAACATAAATAGTTACTTATTAGCAAGTACTAATAAACAAAATAATCATATAATAGGCAAAAACATTGAAATTCATTATCACCGTAGCAAAATTGCCACTACTATTCAACTACCAACATTTGTACTATCCAAGCAAAATTTGCACTTTTCATTAACCAAGCGAAGTTTGCACTTTTCATTTACCAAGCGAATTTTGCACTTTTCATTCCTATGGACATTTTGGTACTATCATTATTAAACCAAGCAAAATGTGGATTATTATTAACAACATATGCACTTTCATTCACCCAGGGGATTTTGCCCTTTCATTTACCCAGCAGATTTTGCACGTTCATTCACCCAGCCAATTTTGCACTTTCATTCACCCAGCCAATTTTGCACTTTCATTCACCCAGCCAATTTTGCACTTTCATTCACCCAGCCAATTTTGCACTTTCATTCACCCAGCCAATTTTGCACTTTCATTCACCCAGCCAATTTTGCACTTTCATTCACCCAGCAGATTTTGCACTTTCATTCACCCAGCCAATTTTGCACGTTCATTCACCCAGCCAATTTTGCACGTTCATTCACCCAGCCAATTTTGCACTTTCATTCACCCAGCCAATTTTGCACGTTCATTCACCCAGCCAATTTTGCACGTTCATTCACCCAGCCAATTTTGCACTTTCATTCACCCAGCCAATTTTGCACTTTCATTCACCCAGCAAATTTTGCACGTTCATTCACCCAGCCAATTTTGCACGTTCATTCACCCAGCCAATTTTGCACTTTCATTCACCCAGCCAATTTTGCACTTTCATTCACCCAGCCAATTTTGCACTTTCATTCACCCAGCAAATTTTGCACATTCATTCATGAAGCAAAATTCGCATTATCGTTCAAAACAATAAGACAAATATACTGCTCATCCCAATAATAATCAGTGTATGTTCGATAAATTTACATCATATATAAGGCATTTGGATAGGCCCAACATACATGCTAACCATTACAAAGGTATATAGCATAACTGTATCTAAACAATCTACCTCATTATCAAGCAGGCAAAATGTCCGTTATCAATCACAATCAGTTCATTGACAAGGCAATATTACATAATCATGTATTTCGTTTCATTGAAATATATAAAAATTCATCTATTCAAAATTGCCTTACCATTTACTTAGCACAAACAATTGCCATTCAAATAATATTCATTGAATAAAGTTATATTTAGTGCATATACGGTCAATCATTCACTTATTTGCATAAAACTAAATTCAATAAACAAACATGTATTTACATGTACATAATTATAATCATATACTAAACAACAACATTATTCAACGCGTTTTAGTTAAAGAAACGTTGCTTCATCTCTTTTTCTGAATCACCATGAAATAACCTTTCTTCAAGCATGTGATTTGTATTTTCTCTCTTTTTGAGTGTAAGTCTGTTCGTGTTTTTAAGAAAATGTTCATATTTTCCAAAGCTAAACGTTAATTATACTCCGAAAAATATAAACTGTATCAAAGTTTATTGAAACTAAGCCTACACACTTAAGAACCCATATACTTAAGTATACCGTTAATGGAATCCAAAACTAGTCACATGCTTGTTTATAATCTTTTTCTAAAGACGCATCGTACCTTTGGCAAAAAGGACGATCTGTTTACTAATAATTCCAAACATATAAGTTAAAATATGATACATTTTTCAATTCTAAGACAAAAAAGCGTTAAGTATGTTAAAAAATCGTTAAAAAAATAACACACCAAGGCAAGAAATGACCATCCGTATAAATTATGAAATGACCAAAAATACATCTCCTTAAAATGTTCTTTCAGACCAACCATGTACTGAAAAATTGAAATTTTGGTGTGGGATTATAGAAAATGTAGATGTTTCTAGTTTGAGTAAAATCGATAGGATCATAAAACGTTGTAAGCATGTTCCAGTTATATATGGGTCATCCCTCGTATTTCGCGAACCTTAATTATCACTGAAACTGCGGTCAAACATCAACAAGTAGTTATTTTAAAACAAATTAAATTGCGAACATTGAACCTTGTGAACTAGATATATTTCCCAGTACATAAAAAGAGAATGCATGTACACCAAACACAGTCATTAATACCATATAATTACAAAAAAGCATAACCACATCCAGAAGGACATACGAAAATATAAATGTATACATTTTTGTACCAACATTATTTATGCAAAATGAAAATCTATTACCATAAGTACAAGGTTGCAATGATAAACATAGAACATGTATTTGTGCATATCGCTGGCTTAGATTGAGAAGATCAACCTTATAAAACTGATACATATCTGAAATCTGCAGCATAAGGCGCTTCATATGAACATATTTTCATGACATTCGGAACATGTTATGTTGACCAAGTTGTAAAAAGTTTTTCAATAATTAAAGATAAATTTCAGACAATATTTTTCTTGTTTTCTCAAAATATTGATTTTTACTTAGTAAAGTACGACCTTCTAATTCTAAGCCAGCGATATGAATTAATGATTGTGTAGAAAATACATGCGTGTGATCAACGCAAAAAACATGATAATTTTCAAATTGTATAAACTGATCATTTTTGAAGCAAACTATACTACATTTGTACATTATCAATCAAGATTGTGTAGATCATTAATTGATAAATTGCGCTGTGCATATACAATACATGTGTTCTATAAAACATTATAAAGCACATATGAAGTAACAATTCATATTTATAATAGCTTGAAATAGCAGTAAATATCAGTTGCCAACTATACAACCAAAGATACGCGTATGTACAACATAGACATAAACAATGGATATAGAATATATACGAAACAAATCTACACTGTACATATTACAATGTAGTTCAAAACAACCTCAAAAATATAGTCCATTTTCTGAAAACCCTTTTATAGATAAACATTCTCATTGAAACAAGAACAGATACAATTATGTCTCGGATGTTCCTTCGTAGAAAATATATACATTCAAAAACGAAACCATAAGTAAATACTTATAGTACAAAGCAGTAACACACCAAAAAGTATCTTTGAATGACAAAAAGAAAACTAATACAATATTAAAGAATCAAGCATAATAGGATTTAAGTCACAAAACAATGATAACAGTACTTGAAACAACACGGACAGGGAATAAAACACTCAACATAATCAGCTAAGCACTAAAGGTACGAACACAGCACACAGAGAAAACAACTAACATACCACATATACAAGCCAAAATTACGATAACAAAATTGATCACAAAAACATGCGTTCCTTATAGTTCCCATTTGGATCAATACATTTGCATGTTAGTGTTATAACGCTATACATGGTATAACACTGTAGCTTTCGACATGATTGTTTTTAATAACAAGAGGGCCATTGGCCCTTAAGCGCTCACCTGAGTTTGTTGCAATGTTGGCTTTGTTAGCAAGATTGTTGTAGTATGAACTCAAAATACTTATGTGGCCTAGATTTGAATTTTGTACTAAAATGTTTGTGAGTAGTAGGTAAAGTAGAGTTCCTGAAATACATACTTTGGTTTGACTGCTGATGGGTTTAGTACCGACTAGTTGTACTTGTGTAGAATCAAGCATTATTGAATTTGGAACTTTTTCCACATGACCCAGTTTCAAACTTGGCCCAGATTTCATAGAGATCATCATTCTGACAAG
The DNA here is from genome assembly GCA_963678985.1 of Spisula subtruncata. Lineage (NCBI taxonomy): Eukaryota > Metazoa > Mollusca > Bivalvia > Venerida > Mactridae > Spisula > Spisula subtruncata. The sequence goes on along the minus strand of CAVMCB010000100.1, from coordinate 86,827 downwards.
GTTTTTCTAAGATTTGACCTAGTGACCTGGTTTTTGACCCCACATGACCCAGTTATGAACTTGGCCTAGAGTCCATAGAGAAATACATTCTGACCAAGTTTCATGAAGATACAACCAAAATTGTGACCTCTGGTGTGAACACTAGCTTTTCTAAGATTTGACCTAGTGACCTAGTTTTTGACCCCACATGACCCAGTTTCAAACTTGGCCTAGATTTCATGGAGAACAACATTCTGACCAAGTTTCATGAAGATTTGATAAAATTGATGACATCTAGAGTATACAAAAGGATTTTTTAGATTTGACCTATTGACCTAGTTTTTGATCCGGCACGACCCAGTTTCGAACTTGGCCTAGATTTCATGGAGAACAACATCCTGACCAAGTTTCATGAAGATTGGAACAAATTAGTGACATCTGGAGTGTACACAAGATTTTTCTAAGATTTGACCTAGTGACCTAGTTTTTGACCCCACATGACCCAGTTTCGAACTTGGCCTAGATTTCATAGAGAAGAACATTCTGACCAAGTTTCATGAAGATTGGATCAAAACTGTGACCTCTAGGGTGCACACAAGGTTTTTAACAGATTTGACCTAGTGACCTAGTTTTTGACCCGGCATGACCCAGTTTCGAACTTGGCCTAGATTTCATGGAGAACAACATCCTGACCAAGTTTCATGAAGATTGGAACAAATTAGTGACATCTGGAGTGTACACAAGATTTTTCTAAGATTTGACCTAGTGACCTAGTTTTTGACCCCACATGACCCAGTTTCGAACTTGGTCTAGATTTCATGAAGAACAACATTCTGACCAAGTGTCTTGAAGATTGGATCAAAACGGTGACCTCTAGGGTGCACACAAGGTTTTTATCAGATTTGACCTAGTGACCTAGTTTTTGACCCGGCATGACCCAGTTTCGAACTTGGCCTAGATTTCATGGAGAACAACATCCTGACCAAGTTTCATGAAGATTGGAACAAATTAGTGACATCTGGAGTGTACACAAGATTTTTCTAAGATTTGACCTAGTGACCTAGTTTTTGACCCCACATGACCCAGTTTCGAACTTGGCCTAGATTTCATAGAGAAGAACATTCTGACCAAGTTTCATGAAGATTGGATCAAAACTGTGACCTCTAGGGTGCACACAAGGTTTTTATCAGATTTGACCTAGTGACCTAGTTTTTGACCCGGCATGACCCAGTTTCGAACTTGGCCTAGATTTCATGGAGAACAACATCCTGACCAAGTTTCATGAAGATTGGAACAAATTAGTGACATCTGGAGTGTACACAAGATTTTTCTAAGATTTGACCTAGTGACCTAGTTTTTGACCCCACATGACCCAGTTTCGAACTTGGCCTAGATTTCATAGAAAAGAACATTCTGACCAAGTTTCATGAAGATTGGATCAAAACTGTGACCTCTACAGTGCTTACAAGTCAAAATGTTGACGACGTACGACGTACGACGTACGACGTACGACGTACGACGGACGACGGACATTTTGCGATCACAATAGCTCACCTTGAGCACTTCGTGCTCAGGTGAGCTAAAAAATAGTCCGAAACATAGGCATTTTATTTCAACTGTGCGTAAATTAATTATTTGTCCTAGTCACCGATAGTCCCGTTATGTACTCTAAATCTTCTCTTTAGGGTACGTAACTGCACTATCGGTGACTCGGAAAAATAATGAATTTACACACAGTTGAAATCAAATGCAAAATATGGTCCGAAACACAGTTAATATATCATCAACAGTATAGTAATATAATTTTTACACAGCTAGCAAACATCTTCAATCCAGAAAAAACAAAACATACAAACAAAATTAATATTATCAATGAATGGTACAATATAACACATTTTTGTAAATGAGACTTACAATGTAATGTCATGAAGCAGCGGACTTGTCTAACTGTTATGGAGCAAGAACCTTGTAGAACCACCAAAGATCTACAAAACAGCTGAACAACTTCCACACAAACAAACATAACTCGTAAATTCATCAGCAGATAGCAATGTAAAAATACGCATAGGCCTTTCAGTATTTTATACACGAGGAAATGCATAGATGTACTAGTATTTAGCAATTGAAACGCTAAAAAGTAATACAAAACATTGGTCAAATCAAACAAAATACTGTTACAAAAATATATTTGAAAATGTTTCCGCTTATAATTACTAAGTTATTTACAACAAAACAGTTTATAGATAGGAAAATATCTCATGTCTCATGCCAATATAGATTTTATGTTGATGAATACATACTATTTACACATACATGGTTAAAAAACAACATAAACAAACAAACAATAATTCAATGCTTCATTTATCTGTTTATAAGACAACAAAACCATTATATGAATTTCATACAAGCGAATCATACGTTTATGGCAGAAATATCAGAGAAAAAAACCTTCAAATATCATACAATTTTTTTACTACGGAATCCATATTTGACATCCTAACATATTTTTCATGTTATATAACTTTTTATATACGAGGGCCCATCAATAATTTCGTGAACTAATTTTATGTAGCGAGTATAAATAGACTTACACACTTTTAACCTTAAGACCTTATTAAAGTAACATACCGTGCACAGATTGCATTTATTCAATTGCTTGACCCATAACCGGAGCACGTGTTACAGGCCGTCACGTGACATCTCCCGCAATGTTTTGTTTATGACGCACCCAACTTCTCTCGGGGCTTGTATTTCTAACCATGCAGGCTATTTTTGAGTTTTGGAAATGGCCAGAAGTAGCCCATAGTCTATTCTGTGTTATAGGATGGGTGCTGTAACAGTTTTATATTCAGGTCCTAGATTTTGTCCGAAACAACGCTGCGGCTACGGATTGGCGAATTTTCAGGGTATATCAGAATTTCATACATTTGAAGTTGTACGTGCTTTTATTTAATAGCCAATAACAACTGAGATTTAAATATTGCTACAATAGTTTCTAATAACAGTAGCTTTCGGAGAAAAACAGTAATTACAAGTAATTATTTGTATGTCGCAAAATATTATGGTCAATACACTTTACCGACCACCAATTTTAACAACCAATGGCCGGCGAATATGCTTATCGTCATTGTTTGCTCCTTAACTGTCCTTTACGTACTTCTTCAACAATGAAAATGCACTATTCGATTACCAAGAGTCCATATAAACTGCATGCAAATTTTCCTGAAGGTAGAGGACATATTGCCTGAGTAGTGTATAAATCATTAATACAAAACGTTACTCGATCATATCACGCGACGCCATTTTTAATAACGAACGCCTATGACATGACATTAGAATATCGCTATGACGTCATAAATAGTGACGTCATCAATCACTTTTTATGATTAATTAATTGGATAATAAACTATCTTTGATCATGCAAAATTTAAATAAGCTATGAAAAAGCGTTATGAAACAGTAGACTTAGTTCACGAAATTATTGATGGGCCCACGTATGCATGTGTTTAATTCGATTAAACAAAAGCATTGGCCTTAATGCTCACATGTTAGCATTATCCTTAAACGTTGTGAATTTTGTACCGTCAAACCTCCTAGTTGGTTGCATGTAAACGTTTTCGCGATTTTTAGGAGACAAAGCATGCGACCATGTGTCATAAGAATCAGGCCAAAAAACGGCCTGTTTATTCTTAATTAATAATGTTTTACTCTGATAAATCCTCGTGAACAAGTATTTAACCGTTGGTTATTACGTTTCGAATCGATCTGTGTTTTATACAGACAACCTTTTTATCTAAGTATTCAAAGTGAGTTAAAATGTTAGGACGTCAATTAAGGAACTACGTATGTAAACAATATAATATACATATACGTATCATTTTTATGACAACGATAGCAAAACTATAACACTACCTATGCAGTGATATATAACATTTCTTCTTAAACAGACTATTTTGACATTGTTATGTGAAACTCCAAACCAAACATTTTATTTACAAAATAACAATCAGTTTGAATAGAACAAAAACTGGACACGGTCAATGTCAAGTTGTTTACCACATTATGTTGTGAACACATATCTAAAAGATAACAATACACGTAAACTTAATTAAACTTACATGTTAAACCAAATACTCTAAATCAACTTACATTAATTGAACAAAATAGATGTAGGCCACATATACAGCAAAACATTTTTTCTTTATACAAAAACAACACTATTTCATATACACTATTAAGGAAAATAACAAACGTTAAAAGCGTTCTCATACAAAAATAGAATATCTAATAAATGTCCCATTATGTACACATACTTATCTGGTTCAAGAAAACACTTTAATTGTACTTTCTACCATCTGTTTAAAAGGCATTATTGAAGCAACCGTACATGTATGAATTTCAACCAAGGCTAAATCATTCGTTTACAAAACGATTACAACAGAAAATCTACATCCACCAAACAGACTTAATTTTATCAACTATATACAAATCAATTTGTAGTTACGGACCCCAGCTGTGACACACGACATTTATCGTTACGTAATACAATGTACAATGTTTTTGAAATCATTAATGTTCAGTTAATTTTTCTAATCATATACTGTATCATAATGTGTTGCTGCATGCTAAACGATATTAATGAAAACACTGGACACAGCAATATACACATGGGAATACAGACCAAATTTACAGTGGAAAATATTGAAAATATTGCAAATAAGCTTCCGAAACAGTAAAACAGCATAAACCACAGGAAGTACACAACAAGACAATCTTCCTTAACATAAGAGTTTGATAAAAAGCAGAATATTTACACATGCATCTTTATAACAGAAAAAACCCACATTTACTCTTCTATCATCTATCAAAGCTATTATATACATTTCACACAATGTATTCATTTATAGTCTTCATTATTTACAATCCTCTTGATGGAATATAAGATATCCAGGCACTTCTTTCGAGGGAATAATTTGTTCATATCAACAAAACAAAAGACAAGTGCAATTCCAAGAGAATATTCAACAGTATGAACAAATCAATCCAATATAAGGTAAATAGCAAACACTTTACAACTATAAAAACCAAAAACCATATTAAACAATACTTGTTTTGGAAAAGTAATTGATATTTATATAGATTTGAAATATTTACAAATAATTATAAAACAGCAATACAGCTAGGTTCATTGGACACACATATTCTGTATGTAACTGTATGTAAACGAATCCACTGCCGCAGAATAGCCACACTCATCCAAGAAAAAACAGTTGAGTGTTCAATGAAATACGACAGTTTTGTGATCCCATTTCGTTCACCAAATTCAACAGGCTACGCAAACATAATATGTAATGTTATCTATAGTCTATCGTTGATGCCCAATTTCATACATTTCGGACATGTGCTATCCATATACTGTTTTACCTGAAATGAATATACTAGTAATACACAGTCAAGCAATGCTATATTTGTATATTTTGAGGTGGCATTGATTAGCCGGTTTCAGTGGAGAAGCCATTAAGGGCGAAACTTTGTTGTTTGAATCAACAAATTAAGAGATGGAAATATCGTCTTGGAGAATTAGGAACTTAGGAGACTTATATAATGGGCGATGTAAACAACACAGGTAAATTGAGAATTTAACTGAAATATGAGGGATGATCAATATATAACGAAAAATGCTTTTAACCTTTTTAATACATGCTATTTTCTTAAAATATTTAATGTGGTACCAAACACAAACGTTACAATGAACCGTACGAAGTAGTGTTGCAATAAGTGAAATAATAACACTCTAAGAAAATTGTTACCGACCAATGGAACCGGCAGACGGGGAAACGCCATTTTAACGCACAGTTAAAAGTAATATTTGTTACTTTCACATTCTCATTCCATAGGCACAACTTTATTATTATATTTGAAATTCTTTTCAGAATACCGTCCGTTGACATTCATACCTCATTACCAAGTCGATACCGAGTTGATAAGTAATTCACGATCGCCATACTTCAGTATTTCGTTCGGAACATTCAACACTTAGAATCACGCGTTTGGTCATCCATGTTAAACATGTCATACTATACATAAGTCATAGCTTTTGGTATGAAATGGTCAAGGCAGGATGACTTAATCACACTCACAACTTCATTATCATTAGTTTCATTCGAAATTAAATGTTTTGTCAAAAGTCTTTTATTTGACGCGATTTTTGCCAGCGTGGAACGTTCTCATGTGCGTGACGTAATACATAAACACAAAACCAATTTATGACGTCACAAACAGTACGTCTAGTCTAAGGTGACCAAAATGGCCAATAATCAGCAAGGTACTACTATGTTGCTTATATGTAAGCTGTAAGTGTTTAAATCTGAGTGAAAACGCGAAAAATGCCCCCCTACGCGTATTTAGGGTTACCTTAACACCCGTCGATTTCAGCATGTTGTACATAGCTATGACCCTAAAATATTAACCGATTCATTACTAATACTTGTGGCTATACTCGGCAAAATGTGAGAAGAATTGGTAAGAAAATGAAAAAGATATAACCATTTTCTCGTTATATATCGACTATCCATCGTAGGTAGAAAATATCACAATATGACACGCAATTAAAGACGTCTGATATCATGAAAGTTACCTCAACATTGATATAACTTCGGCCTGCCTAGCTAAATCATTACACTGTTATTATGAAACAATTCAGTTTGTACTAGTATGACAGAAACAACAGCTGAAAATTAGTTGCTTTAAATTGAATTTTACTGTATACTAAGTATAATTTCTCACATAAACAGCCAGATACAACTGGAAATATCTTCAAACAAACTAAATGTACATTTACATCCTATTCCAACATAACATCTTATTTCTAAGATATAAAGCTGATTATTCTATTTTAGTCACATTTACATTGACCACCCTCAAAGCTAATTATGCAACACGTTTCATAAAAAAAATCATTAAAAATAAAGTTATCGTCTGGAAACTGACCCATCCAGCGGAGATTTCGTCCCTACTTATTCAAATAAGCTACGTATGTAGCTTCTACACAATGTCTTATTTCTATTTAAAAAGTAGAATATGCGTTTTTGAGAGAAAGTTTTCCATTGGTCAAATGCAAATACAAATTAATGTAAGTTTATTTGGTTAGAAAAGTATATCGCATTACCTCTTCTTCAATTTCTTGGTAACTTTACTTGCTTGCTTGGGTTTGACAGAACTTGGTTGTTTATTTTTCCAGGAAGTAATGACATGATCAATTCTCATGTCACCTTGTCTTTGAGTCTGTAAAAAGGTGAAAAGATACAACATGTGGTCAGAACGTTTTAACTATGGCTCGTGCGATTCAGATTATGGTTTTTCATCGCTTGTAAATTTTAAGTATCCGTTTAGGGCCAATCTTGTAAAATATAGCTACAATTGTCTTATTATAGTAACAGTTGATATAAATTCACATACCACAGTCGTGCAAGATACGACAACATTATACTGTATTTAGGTTAAACTGAAAATAAATGGTATGCATAAAGGTTATCTTACCTCAATACTTTCATTCAGCAGCTGAACAATATGTACAACATGGCAAACTTGAGCCTCATCAGGAATAACATCAGCTATATCCTCGGTCTTCCCATCAAGTTTTACTTTTCCATCCACCATTGCTGATTCCTTCCAGAATGACGCTTCGTTCATAAACTTCAGTAATTGTTGCTCAGGAGTGGTCTTGCACATGTAAACACATCTATAAATAAATCGCCTTAATGTACCTGCAACTGTTTCAGCTTTAACTAAACTTCCAGACGCCATGTTACGAAAATGCTCAAGTAAATTGTCACTTAACTCTGCTTCATATTTTTCTTCTAAGCTACCAATGACTTGATCAGCGCATATTTCTTCAAGAACCTCGTGAAATGACACCACATGGCACACTTTAAGTCGTCCTTCGGGGTTTGGCAAATAACTTTTAGGAAAATCTTGTCCTAACATGTTGCTGAATGTCTGGATATATTCAATCAATGGCATTTGTTGATCACATTTTGTTCTTTTAAGCAAAGTGAATATCATATCCAAACTGTTGATCATCTCATTAGCCATATTCGGCATTTCAGCATTATTCTTCTTGATTTGCACAACCAAATCCCCAGGTAGAGCTGCTTGGGGTACTGACTGACAAACTTCTTTTAGCAGAGACACAAATGTCCTGTACAATTCATCTTTAAACACTATGAATTGCAATCCAGTTTGCTTAATGTAAGCCCTTCTTCCTTCGATCAATAAGTCATACACAAGGTCTTTTTCTATGTTGTGGAAGTCATATCTGATAACATGCCCTTTCCCATATGCTAACTCTGCACACGAATTTTCTCTCAGAACATCATCAAACTGCGTTTCATCCATTTTCATATTAATCAAATTCTCAGTCTTCAATTCTGTCACACGAACGCACCGAAAGCAAGCCGAATCATCAGCACGAACAAGAAACTGTAGATTTTTGCACTTAAAAGATTGCGCCAAACTAAAGTCAATAAAATCATTTTGAATTTGAACAAGTTTGGCCAGTACTTTGAATAACCAACATTCTTCGTCTAGCATCACACAGTCGAGAAGTTTCGAATTCTCATTTAAAGATGGCATATAACTAAATTCCTCTTCAGCCAATTGCTTTTTCAGTGTTATTACCGACGTTCTAAAAGCTTTGAACATCTTTTTCACGAGACTTTTGCTACGTTGTTTTTCAATGAATTCTCTAACCGACATATCAGAACATTGCCATCTCTTCATTGAGTAACTTATTTTTATGCATGTCATCACATGCCACTGTACAATGTTGTACAGATGGATTGGCAGTTTGAGATCTTCTTCACACTGTAATACTTTGATGAGAAAAGGGTATTTGTCACCAGATGTTGATAACCAGCACATAAAATTGCTTCTAGTTGGCTCTTTTGCCAACCTAAACATAGTTGGCAATAACTGCAATCGTTCTGATACCGATTGGTTTTCGATTGTGTCGACCTCTCGTATCTGTGCTTCTACAGATACATCTGGTAAATCATAAATTTTACAACAAACCTTATGGCGTTCATCTGATGTACTAAAACCATTTGTGGTGATGCGTGAAACATGTTTGTTGAATAAATCTTCCCATTCTTTGGTAGCGTTCAAGCTGTCAAAGGAACAGCAATTCTTGAAGAGGATACTATCAGACGACATAAACACTGTGTGCATAAATTGTCCAACTCCGTACTCATTTAGATTTGATAGATTGCCAATATTTTCCCAGTGACAAATTATTTCATCTTCTAGAAACCCGAACACATCGATTTCCGAAACTGATAAGACCTCTTCCATCACCTGTGCATTTGACGAACCAAACGCCAATGATCCTAGCATTGCTCCTTTTATTAAATAGTGCAGCACATGGAATGACAGGGGTGTCATATTGCCTGCGAAAGTTGTACATTCCTTTGACCATCCCGGGTATTTACAAGAGTATCCCGTGTGAATTGTTTCAGTTTGGAGCGTGTGTTGATTAGAAGGGCACTCATCCACTTGGATTTCCTTTTTACAAACACAACATCGTAATGAACCAGAGCCATTGAACACTAATCTGTAATTGCAGCTGCACAAGGCAAGAGTTATATCCTGTTGAGGTAAGATATATTTATTCTGCCTTTGATCTGTTTGCTTTGTTGCAACACCTGGTATACATAGTGTTTGTATTTCAGAAGGGGCAAACAGGCACTTCAACAATAAAGAGTTTTTTGTCATGCTTTTGTCATACCATTTAGTTAACATCAGGCAATAAAATGACACAAGTGTGGTGTTTATCATATATTGCTGAAAAGAAGTGTGTTCGTTCAATTCAAATGATCCAGTTTCAAGACTCTGCTTTCCAGTCAGAAAGTGGAGAATTGGTTCATCATAGGGCGCATCTGTTTGAGCAACCTTGAGAAATTCACTAGCTTGGCTTTTGAGCGTGTCATCTAACATTTCTCGGTATCTTCGAGTATAATACTCGCTCATCGCTAATGAAAATACAAGCAATTTCCCATTGCAAATATCTTGTTGAACGATATCTTTCAGTGAATCCATATTGTTTTCGAAGTAGTCTGTTTGTACCATTAACGGCTCTGATTTCATTAAAAGGTGTTCAGGTAGATATATAGACAATGGATTGTATTCCAGAATCTTTGGCCAAAACTGCTTCGACCATTTGGTATCCACCATGCAGGAGAGATCAGCGCATGATTTCATAATGAAATGAAGTGAACAATCTTGACCTAGTGTCTTTAGAAAGAAGGCTCTGACTGTGCTATGAATTGGAACACCAGTCAATCCAACAATGACTGCATTTATCGTCTTCAACAATGAACCATATTCATCTTTATTTTGTTTTACAAGACGAACGACGTTTGTTATTGAGGATTTCAAAACTGCAACTGCTGTAACGAACAATAATGAACATCGTTCTTTCTGCAAGACCATTCCAGCCTTCGTCATCACGTTTGCAAACTCTTCCATATCATCAGGTAAGCCAATTAAGAATTGAAGTATATCCACTATCATTAAAGTGAATGGACCATCTTGTCGTTTTTCCAAATGCAAATTTTGTAAGCATATATGCAAGGACGATAATAAAGAATTATCAACCATGTCCACACTTTGGTCATCATACTCATTATTTAGCAGAACATCAGTGAAGTTTTCGTCAATACCCTGTAAAAATGTGTTTAATGGTTCCCTGAGTAAGCCACATTCATTTTCAGGAACGGTTCTGTCACTGATAACTTGAAATAGAAAACGATAAGCAGCAGTCTTTTCATTGGATGAAATACATCTAAACAAATACTGACACACAATTCTGGATTTCATTGTTGCAGAGCTCTCCTTCGATACTGCTCCAAATAAACTAAGCAATCCATTGAAAACTACCTCTGAATCCATTTCGTTGTCTTGTAATATCAGACCTAAAGGTTCGAGTGCATTTATTTTCAGCCCATGAGGTTCCAGAAAATATGTCGTCACATCATTACAAAACCGTAATTTTTGTAAAATTTCCACATCAGAAACTTCACTTGCAAGAGAAATAAAATTTCTAGTCGGAATAAGCCATGTTTTAGATGCCCCCTTTGCGAATTTGATGAGCATTTCTCGACTGACAATGGTCACAAAGTCTGCAATTGTATCAATCGATGATATAATGTCACTCACATTTTGAAAATACACAGACCCCTGTAACATCCCATCCACATATTCATCGTCGCTGTTTTTAGAAGACATATCATCACGAACCAACACGCCCTGCTGTTTTTCATTGGACGTCATTAGTAGACTCTGTTCTTCTTGTGAATCATCAAGTTTTTCATTAGACATTTGAGCCAAGAAATAATTTAACAGACCTACGTCAGAATCTGTCTCACTAGATATATCATACAACAAGTCTCCATCTTCTGAGTTGTTACCTTTGCATAAACTATAAGCTGCGTCTTCATCTGATTTCTTTTCTGAAATGTTATCAACTTCAGATTCATCAGAATAAGTTGAGTCTGTATCAGTGACTTCTGAGTTTGAATCAAGTGACCTTTCATATATTGTTTCATGTGCAACGGTTGGAGTTGAATTTCCTAAACAATCACCATTTGATGGAAATTGAGAAACTGAGAACGAATGTGACGAAGATTTGTTAAATAAATCTGAGCACAGCTCCAATAATTGCAGTGCTGGTATAATTGTTGCACAATGAGTCCATCCTCCACAATGAAGGTTTGATATGATAACGGGTAATTGCTCCCCTCTTATAGCATACTTTTGCATTAAAAGCCATTTTGTGAAGCCGATACGCGATGCAGGATTTAAATGCGACACTGCACTGATTGAAAACAGGTTGCAAAAATCAGCAGAATAGTCTTCAGCTAACGAGGTGTATGTACCCAGCGAATGTTCCACCATGTATTCAGAGATCACAGGAGCAATGAATGACTCGTGTTGCAATTCAATTTTATCCAGAACCTCCAATGGAAGATCCTCGTCTGCTTCGATTTCGCATTTTACTTTTGCACGCATAACACCATCCATGAAAGTATCTTTTGTTTTTTCAATATCATTAAAGACGATGCTACTAAATGGCATTTTCAGAGTAATATCCGCAGTATTGCAGAAAAAACACTCCGGTCCACTAGGATCAGGTACGTCATCAATGTGAAAGTATCGATTATCAAACACTAGTGTCAACCACAATGACCTCCTCCCCTCCATCTGGTCATCGTCTATGAAAAAGCAATCCAATATGCCCATTACTTCCATTTTATAAATAAGTTTTGCTAATGTTTTTTTCACAATGGTTTTCACATGTTCCTCCAAAGCATTTACGAAGGTAGCACTTCTCTTTAAAGCCTGAATATCACAGGCAACTGTGACGCACCATGACTCATTTTCACATGATGTAATCACGTGTTCTAGATATTTATATACAAGATCAGTGAGATGACCTAGAAAACGTTCGGACCCCTTTATCTTATTCAGAATATCATTGATGCTGTCCACACCTCGACCCTGTTCTCCAAATCGTATTCGTGTAAATGCCCAAAATATTTCATTTTTTAGGATATCGGATTTTTTCATAAAAAAATCGATCATCTCAAAGAGAGTATTTCCACACAATGATGGCAAAGGTTCTCTTGGTCTTTCAAGACTATCAATAATAACTAGCTTCCACCCGGACAAGAAATTGATTTGTGATACAGCTCCAAGAGAACAGTCTTTCAGAGCTGAGTTTTGATACGAACCTCTGTCATTTAAGTGTACTATTATATACACCGCCTTATTTATGCTGACTGTGCTGTTGTTGTTGTATTGAGAAATGTACTTTTCAATCACAGACTTAGTAAGCATTAAATGCTTTCCATCTTCTTCTGCATTACAATGAACTAATAAAATGTCCGAGTCAGAAGTGTCCCAAAACTGCTTGAGTGTTATAGATAACTGCTTCTCCGATTTGAAAGCACCGATTTTCTCGGACTGATAACGCCACTGTGACATTTCTCCAGAAATGTTTGCATGAATGTTACTATTAGTAAAAATAATAGTGTTTTCATGGCACCCCCCTTGCTCCGAATCATCTTCTTGGTTGTTTATAAACTGTCCAAGACCGTCATGAATAGGAAGAGCAAAGTATTCATCTCGAAGGTCGAAATGTAACTCGTGTATCTCTTCATCTGAAACCTTTTCTAATCTAAGTATGACTTCTGGCTTAAGCAGTCGCAACAAAGCATGTTTGCAACGGTCCAAAACATGATGTTCATATTCCTCGCTCCATAAAACCAAAGAAACTAGAAGTTCATCATTGTAGAAAGGAAAAGCGTTCAGTTCTGTAAAAGGCGTTTCATCAATTAATGTCAATCGACTGACCCACCTTTTTATTTCACAAACCATATCATGTTGTTCAGGATTCAGTACATCTGCAAATGTCAAATATTGCTTTTCAAACCTGTTTAAGAATGGAGGGTCAGAATAATCAAGATTGTGTTCGTCGATTAACACTATACAGCGGAAGGATTCAGCAACATGACAGAAGGGATTGCTATATGGACCAAGAGCAACACGGCAATTGTTTTTCCTTCCTATCCGGGTATAATTCTGGTTCAACATATCATATAAACTTCCATAAATGTTTTTTAAATCCTTCAAAATCAATACGATTCCTTGTTCCATACACAGAATAATTTTACTGAGAATTCTGTAATTGTAATCATCTGTCAAGTCCTCCTCAAACTGACTCCCAAATATAATTTCAACTCGCTCTCTTTTTTGGTGACTGAGGTGTTTTTCAATTATGCCCAAGACAGACTCTCCCTTAGTGATCACCATCAGATGCCTTGCTAATGTATCATTTATGTTCATACCAATCAGTTTGTCTACGGGTGTTACGGCATATCCACTTGTTTTTAAGCATATCTGGAAATGTTCAGTTATATTTTCTAGTCCTAACCGTAGACCTCCAAAATTCCTTTGTAGTCCTTCCAGTATTATATCAGTCTTAATTTCCACCGAAACAGGCTGCTTTTTTTCTTGCAATATTCTTCTTGCAACAAATTTCACATGGGAATAGAAATCTCTAAGACCGTGAAAATTTTGGAATTGCAATTGTTTTGTGTATGAAATGTACGACTGGGCAATAAGCCGAAGTTCTTCATCAATTTCATTGCAATATTGTTTCATATTTGTTGGTTTCAAAGATAATCCCATTAGCTCAATCTCTGTGGAGTCTGTAAAAGACTTACTGATAGATACAGCTGTTTCGAAAAGCTCATCTTCATTCATGTCTGTGCGACATAGATGTATAGCCCTGTTCATTTTGGAAGCATCTAAAGCCCAATTAGATATACCAACTACAGCAACATTTGGTCGACTTCTTCCATTCGGCTCTAACAGGCTATGTAATACTTTAAGTGGGTTGAACCGAGATACTTCAGCTAATCCAATCTCATCTAGAATGACCACAGATAATACATCATCTTTAGTATTTGATTTCTGGTAATTTTCTGCCTTCTCGAAAACTTTTCTGATTCCGTCAGATGTTGAAGACTCCGATCCCTGGAATGACACGCAATACAACTGCGGTAATGTTTTGAAAAACGTATCTTTTGAATCTTTTCCTCTTAAATTACTTCTTATAACCTGCATGGCTAATGACTTGCTACAGCCTGGTTTTCCTACGACAAATATTGGGATTTTATTAAGTATGCACACCAGAATGACAAATATATTTTCTTGAAGAGCCGAGTTCTTCGCAGTACCTGCAGGCAAATCCATGCGGTCAAGTATGTCCATTTGCTCCTCTTTGATAATATCATATATACTGTCTGCTGTGATATGTTCATCATTTCGATTCATTTGCTGTGCTAGAACTTCTCGGTATTTTTGTCTGACACCTTTGTCCATAAAACGACTATGATAACAATGGGCAAGAGCTAAAATCATAGGCTTGTAACTGTTTATTTTGGCCTGAGTTTTATTCTTTTGCTTTAGAACTGATTCAAACCAACAGACGAGCGTTTTACAACGATGTACGTCTCGAAGGCTAACCACACAGGTAGATTCTTCCTGTTTTCTCACAAATCTTTGTGACACAGAAAGCAAATCTCTCAGCAACTTACGCGTATGAGGATCTCCATTGACTCCTTCTATCATTCTCTGTATATATAACACTTCATCATTTTCATTTAGACTTCCAAAATCCCAAACGTAGTCAACCATCATCTCGGGCAATGGCAGCACCCTATAAACAAGCTTTGATAGGTCATCCGTTTTAACTTTGCCAGTCAGCCCGGCCGTCTTGATAGCTTCGGTCGTTCTCAACTTATAAGGATTACAAGCCCCCATGATAATCAAATTAGGCATAAGATCTCCACCATTGCATTTTCGGTGACAAATTGTGTCGCAAATCAAACCTATGTTTTCGGAAGTGTTGATTTCATCCAGGAATAACCAGGATTGCTTCCCTGGAGTTTTTATGCAATTTGAATTGCATTCTCTAACAGTATCTACAACTTCTTCTGGACTCGTTCCACCGTGAATATTCATCACTCTAAAGGGCACATCACAAATGCTTGCCAAATACCTTATAAGTGACGTTTTACCACAACCGGTTTCACCCATTATGACAATTGGTACTCTTGATTGTACACGCATCATTATCAAAACCATTTTCAATAAGTTATCAGGAGTAAGTGCATAGTCACGAGAGAGTTCTACTAGTTTCTGTTGGGACAGTTGTTTACTTTGACGTCTTGCAACCCTCTGTAGAATGTGTTGAAGTTCTATTTGTTTCATGCTGCTAAAGTCTGGCAGCTGTCTGTTCATCTGAGTTTCAAACACTTTTCGCACATGTCCCGGTACCTTTGTTTTGTCACAATACATGGCAGATAGTGTTTGGATATTCTGATTATGGAAAACGTACAAAAGATGATTGCTTTCTTCCCATCTTATCATGCTGTTTACACGCTCAACTGCGGATTCAGCAATGTCCATATTAGCATGTCGGACAGCTGCTTCATATGAAAGAGTGGTAGCTTGTTCACACCGGCATGCATTCACTGATCTTGTGGCAAATTCTCTCGATACATCAATCATTGACTTCACAAGGTTGCTCCTCACTGTTGGAATTTCATCTTGCCCAATCATGTCAGATATACGTGACACTTTGAAAAATGAGCTACAAGACAATTTCTTTAATTGTTCTGCAAGGACATTAAGGAAGATATGAACAACTGAAAAGGAAATATCAGATGCCATACCAAGATGCTTCTTAAGGAGCTGTCTACACCGGTTTTCCGCCAAATGTGATATATTTACATTTCCAGAGAATTTCAAATCCTGTCCGTCAAGCTGTCCATGATCTAAAGCATGTAAATAATTACAAACAACCTGTACTGGACTGTTGATTTCCATGCTAGGAAGAAAATCATCAAAGTCATGCCATTCTATGTGAACTCGTTTGAATGAAGTAGCCGCCAACAGCTGTTTCCTTAAAGAATTATTTATCGAATTCGCTATTTCAAGGGAAACGTGCGCTGACGAAAGGTAGAACGCTCCTTTTACGGCTGAAACGAATTTTACTACGACCAGTTCAAACAGGAATACGTCAAGCGCATCCAGATCATCAACTGATCCAATATCCAGATGAAGAACATGAAATGCGCGCATCTTTAAAGTCATCATTTGTTCCACCAGTGAGTTTCTTCTGAATGTCCCACTTACATGAAGTGTTAATGTGTTGAGATTCCGTTTTGCAGCATTTTTGCTTATTTGTGATGTTTTTCCAAGCCCGGCAACTTCAGAAGTGTATGTTTCTACATGAGGAAATTTAGTTTTTAGCAGATGTTCAAACGCAACATCAGACAATGGTTGAATGACTCTCAGATTTTCACAAAGACGATCAACAAAAGGATGGTTTTTATTTCCACGGCACACGACGGCCAACAGGTATTTTGAGCCAGATTTTAATTTGTGGAATTCATCAACAAGCTTGAATTGAACTTCATTTTGCAATTTTTCTACGTTTGCAAGACAGTATAGGGACATTGATCCATAAAATTCCATACAACCAATGCATCGTTGAAGTAGAAGTTCAATTTCACACCATTTCGTATCAGGAGAGCAGAACAATATCTGATTTGGCTCGGGCAGCAAATGTGTGGTGTTGTGATACAAAGCCAAAATTGTTTTTATCACATAATTGCTGCATTCATCTAACTGAGAAACAGATATACAGCCTTCTTGAACATGATCATCAATTTTCTTCGCACAATCTGAGCACTCCATACTACGATAGAATAAGCCTAACTCATCACAAGCAGAATGAATCGATCTAGCCATCACTTCAATGTCATCATCTTGGGATGATCGTTCTCCCTTATATGCATGTATCAAACTATCAGCTGACAATTCTGGATGGATGAATTTGAGGACAGCAGGAACTCCTTCATCAAGACACCCATTCTTCAAGAATGTGTTCAAAGTGTGTATCTGTGATCCTGTGATAAAATTCATCAGATAATATGCTTCCCGTATCCCTTTCATTTTAACTGTCCAGTTATTCAAGTCATAGTTCAAAGATACTTTAATTTCGTGAAGTGATTTCATGGAAATCTTCCTCCTGAAGTCAGAATAGTGTATATTTCCAGACGTGTACAATTGTAGAAGAGTATCTCGAATGTCAATGCACAAATCAATATAATTGATAAATGTCTCAAACTCGTCCGCATTAAAGCTGCTTTCTATGGACTGTCGTTCTGTATTTAACAACAGAAGCGCTCGACTTCTTATGTCAAGCAATGTTGTTTCCTGTTTCTCATACTTGTTTTTGTTTTCTTTATACTGAACAGTATATGTGACAACCTCTTTTTCTGGATGAAGTATAAACAAGAAGTCTCCCTTAGTAACAACACTTTTTATAATTTCTTTTGTCTGTTGACCTCGATTTGCCACATTATTGTACAATGATTTCAGATTATGTAGGTTAGCAGTGCAGTCAGATATCTTTGCTGGAATCCCATCGGCCCAGTCCTTTCTAGTTTTTGTCTGCTTTTCTAATGTCGCAAATATCCATTTGCTATCCACCTCCTCACATGAAGGGATAAGCAATGGTCCAAGAAATCGCTTAATTTCAATTAAGGAAGATACAGTAGATTCCTGTACATGCGATTCAGCAATATCTTCAACGGCACCTATTAAATTCCTTATATCGTCAATAGCTATTTCTCGAAGAAATACTATCAATTGATTGGACTTGCCCATCTCGGTCATAATGTCAATAGTCACTCCAGACAGTGGACGAATAAGAGCAAAGATATTTGCCAACGGTGTTTGTATATCACACAGCTTAAAGTCCTCTATGTTAAGGCCAGCCAATTGTTTAAACGACATCAAATCTTGCGCTAAGGCCAAATTGTCATGAATACTGTATCCTAACACATTGATAACAGACTCTATTGCATTTGTGGCATGAATTGCATCTTTTGACTCCCATAATTGCATTAACGTTTTCCTTACACTTTCTGCCACATCCTTCTTAAAGAAATAACGAGCATTCTGCAACTCCTTTGGCACATCTGCATTTTGAAACAGATTTGTCACGTATGCCATTTTTACATTAGGATTGTTTTCTAAGAGATTCCAAAAGTCACAGTACATTTTAGTTCCTACTGTTTCCACTTGGTGCAAGAAATCAACTGCATCATGTGTTAACTCCATAAGGTCAACAACTGCTGGGTCACTTATGTTCTCCTGGTACAGAAATCGAACACACACAAGGTTCTTGAGTTCCGATTCAAGTAAGAGATTGTCTGTGTATGACCTCATAACGTCTTCCGATGACACATTCCAGAATACTTCTGATTGTACCAAGGAATGGAGAGTTTGGCATATTGATGGAACGCATTCCATGTCTCCCCATTGCCACTTCATAGACGCACACTCGTGTACAGAAATGTGACCATTTTCTATGCTCTCGATTATCGTTTGTATTGACGAAATGATGTTTGTCATATCCGGTGCATTTGGAATGCTGCGCTCTTGTATGGTCCGTATAACAGTTAAAGCTACGCTTGTTCTCGACTTCGCCTCTATAATAGTGTTTTTGATGTTTCCAAGACTTTTAGTTATTTCCTCATCGTTCATTCCTCCTAATTTCATAAGAGCTCTGGCATTGTAACATTCTTTGATGATCAAATAATACTGTCGCAGACTAATCCCTTCCAATTTCATAACTTTACCGAAAGATTGTAAAGCTTCGTGTACGTAAGCATACGTTTTATTACTGTCCACAATGCTAATATATGCACCCTCAGCTCTGTTCACTATCTTCCAAAAGTCTACATGCTTGATTTGGGCCAAAAATACTTCACAACAAGGCTTGACTAATTCATCCTTGAAAAATAGGTCGATTGTTGCACATACGAGTTTAGCGGTTGTACTGAAATAAGAAGAGAGATCACACAAAACAGTTATTACCAATTTGTCAGAAAAAAGAGCGTATAAAGACAAACAAGAGGGTCATGATGATCCCAATTAACACAGGTAAGCATAATTTCCAATTATAGAAAATATAAGAGAAAATCGGACAGAGAATGCAGCACTTAAATTAGCGAAATTGACCAAACGAGGTGTTGCTGTGACTTGACCCAGTAACTGTCATCGGATGATTACAAAAACATACTACAAACTGCGAAATCCAGCGACAAAGCATAATTAATTGACAAAGTGAGGCATACACAGTTAAAACATCCCAGTAACTAACCAAAATTGGAAATCCAGCAACAACACAATACTCTCCGACGACCAGATCACAAAAGCATGCCAAACCGCTATCTCCAGTGACCAAACAAGGTCCTTCCATAATTTTACCCAGTGACATAGTTATAGACATTTAAAGACCATTGAATCCATGCCAACACGGTAACCTCTAGTGACAAAACAAGTCAATATATAATACAACCATAAAATGTGAGAACATTCTTGAAATCCTCTTATAGAGCAATATAGTTGGATAAGAGGTTTACCTGCATTCATTTAATATTTTTCATATTTTGACCAAACATATATTATTTAATAACTATTCTAAGAGGGTTTAATACGGCAATATATCAAAGCTGTGGTGGTTAAAGAAACTTTTCCGAGAATGCAATCTACAAAAAAAGTTGCTCTTGACCAGGATTAGTTTTGACTACAGGGGTATAATTTCAACAACATTTTTGTTGAGAAACAAGAATATATTTCATGCAACATATAAAGATAAGATTATTACATCATTCAATCAACGTCCTCCTGATATACGTCTGGACATACACTTGTTAAATTTTATAAATACACTAACTTGTGATGTGTATATCTTTTTATCATATATTATATCATATTCATTTCTTGCATGTTTTGATGCGAGTAGTATAACAATATCCGATAATTCGATAATGGTCATTTGTCCGCTGCAATCAGTGAACTGTGCATTTTAAGTAAAATGCAGTTCACTGCTTGCAGCGGACAAATGACATTACATTATGAACAAGACTGAGTTCAATAAACGCTTATGCCCCCGTGGAAGTCATGTCCATAGAAAGCTAAGTCAATCAGGGGCCATTATTCAGTTAAAATGTTTGATAGTGTAACATGGCTTTGAACTATAGGGCGCTTTAATAATGATGGTAAACGAATATGCCGCATTTGAAAGCATATACAGGTGTTATGGTTCTTTGTCACTACACTTCTCCAAGTTGCCATCTATTCATATACCAATTATCAAGTCAATATTTTAAATACTTTAAAGATACGCTCCGGACAAACAATTATCATGAAAATACTGAAGGGCAGATAATTCAAAATGTAAGACAGACAGAGTTATGGTTCTTGGTCACTGCACTTCTACAAGTTGCCATCTATTTATATATCAAGTTTTAAGGCAATATCTTAAACACTTTTGAAGATACACTCCGGTCAAAATTTGATTCTGAAAATACTAAAGGGGAGATAATTCAAAATTTAAGACAGACAGAGTTATGGTTCTTGGTCATTGAACTTTTCAAAGTTGCCATCTATTTATATTCCAAGTTTGAAGTCAATATGTTAAATAGTTTTGAAGATATACTCCGAGCAAAATTTGACTATAAAAAAAAACACCTAAGGGGAGATAATTCAAATTTAAGACAGACAGAGTTATGGTTCTTTGTCAATGCATTTCTCCAAGTTGCCATCTATTTATATTTCAAGTTTCAAGCCAATATGTTAAATAGTTTTGAAGATACGCTCCAGACAAAATTTTATTGTAAAAATACTAAAGGGGAGATAAGTCTAAGTCCAAAATTAGGTCAAGGTGAAGGTCAAAACGGAGTCAGGTGATACAGGCGAGTGAAGAGTGGTCATATACAACATCTATGCAAGTTTGAAAACTTTGTAGCAAGCCATTTTAATGCTAGAAGAAACGCTCAATTTGGGTTACCCAGGCCGGACGGACGAACGAAGGGAAAGGTGAATTACTATATGCCTCCCGATCTATCGACACGGGGTCATAAAAATGCACGTGCAAAACATTCGTTTTCCGCACGAAGTCTCAAAATTTTACCTATACATTGTCCATCAATACCTACACCACGAAAACACCGGAAGAAATCCATTTAAAAGAAAGTACAATAGAGGTTTTTGAATCATATTCGTCTCATTACAGTAAATAATCTAGTGTAATTAAGGTCATCACGACCTTGACATATGACTTATTGACCTCAAAATTCATCTGCCACCTCTCTGTAACGTTTTACGATCTAAGAACCTATATTTGTGTCGTTTCGGACCAGAGAGTGTTGTGCATTCGAAGGTCATGCCGAGTTTGACCTTTGATCCAAATGACTTTGTAATTGAGTCGGGCCGTCTGTGGAAAATGAACGATATCAACGTAAAATTTTAGAATCCTAGTTATTGTTATATGTGTAATTAATGGAAGTATATTTACGAGGAATTATGATTTCGCGTTGAGTTAAATTAGAATTAAACTACCGCTGACAATGACCAGATGAAAGGTTTCCACTATGGAGATTCAATGATGAAATAATTAGATCCTGCTAGAGGACGGAAGACACTCGGAGAGATATATAAAACAAATTCGCATTGTGATGATGCGGCTGAAAAGCTAAAATGAATATCAGGAGAAAACATAATCAAAGTATTGCCTTATGATTTAATCATGAATTATTCAAAATATTTACCTATGGTCTAGATTTATCCGGCCATCGATAACCAAAAGAACCAGAACATCGTATGGTTTTCTACCTTTCACATCCTCCAGCTGCAGGACTACTTGTTTTTCAAATAGGTCGACAACTTCTGGTTCACTTTCACGTAAAATGTCGACCTTAGGAATACTCTGAATAAGTTCTCTTATCGGGTATCTTTGCAAACATTCCACTGTGCTATCTTTCAAAGAACTGCATACATCATGGCGCCCTTTAATCACTGGTGTATTAATGATATTGATTAGCTGTTGAAGACCAAATGCAACCCCAGAGTCATCTTTGTCGAGACGTTTGTTCTGAAACTCAAGTTGCAGCCAAGTTGTGTACAATGTCACATCTAACGATATGAATGACTCGTACAGAATGCTTTCACTAATCAAAGGAATCAGTAACTGTCGCACTGTATTTGAATTTGATTCAATAATGATTTTTACCAACTTTGTGCGCTCTTCGGAAAACCGAAAACATCGGGATTTATGCAAACATTCAACAGTTGCTCGGAGCAAAGGTTCGCTCGACATTTTTGCATTTGAAAGGTATAATTTAAGAATACTGTCGCGTAGTGTTTCTAGAAATGCTTCATCCTCTAATCCAAGTTCACTCTCTTTTGTTGCCAAGTTTAGTAGATCTATCAAACATTTGTCACGTTTCGCTCTGGTTATCCCTGACACAATGTTTTCCCGAGCACATGAAAGTACAACATTCCAGATCTCATCCTCGTTATCTAAAATATTGCCTGGAGGCATGGAAATATTCTTGATGTTCCAAACCAGCTGAATTACATGATATGAAGGATAATTTCGAATAAATACCTCTAACAAATCTCTGAACGTAGGTTCTCCAGTTTCAATACACTTCATAATCAAGTATGTGATTCTTTCCAGCACTTGTTCAGGGTGATTTGCATTTATGATTTCTTCCTGTCTTCTGATGCCCTCATTTAATATTTCTAATACATTGCTTTCCCCAAAGAATGTCCAGAACTTATCAAGAAACTTAAACAAGCTGCTGTCACCAGCGGTACTCAATTTAAATAGTTCTTTGCACAAATCAGGCAAATATACTTGGTTTTCTACTGGGAATTCAGACAGCTTAGTATCACTCAAACTAGAAATCATTTCTTTATTCAAGTCGGCAGATATATTTTCTTTCACACTTATGCCATATCTAGTAGTCAGCCAACCAAACATAATGGAAAACCTAACAACTGACACCCTGCCAGGCAATTTGGAGGATGATATTGCCTTGATACAATCTCTAGCATCTGCGTATTTCACATTTTTACACAAGCGATTACCTTGGTACATCAACTCTGAACTGGAAAATTCTCCCGTACTTCCATTAAGTATATCATGAAGGTGCCCAATGGTATCGTCCAAACCAAATATTATGTCACGATTTACATTTCGATTTTCAATGGCAAAACGATCACTTGTGAATAGGTTTACAGAAGCAAAAAGAAATCCTTGTTGCCGGATTTTCATTTCATATTTATAACAAGCCGTTGAATCGTAATTTGCCGGTAACAACACTTCTACAAAGTACATATTGCTATTGAAGCACTTCATTATATGATCTATCTCTGTTAATTCTGAACTGTATATTCGTGCATATAGAATAGTCTGCTGTGCTTTTGGAGGAACATGAATGATAAATGTTTTCTTCACTTTCACATCCTGAAAAGAAAATAGAAAGAATTAAATATTTTAATACAGTTAAATCAATAATGTCGTACATGTAGAAACACCTATATTTGTGCCCTCTCCCCGTTTTCTCCTTTGACTTACATTGTTTTTCTATCCAGGGTCCTACACTGGGATACATGTACTTAAGAAAAGATCAACTTTATCAAATTTATTTTTACTAAAACCAAATTGAGTTTACCATTTTTTTATTGATTTATTCGTGTTAAAACTTAAGTTATCATGTTTGGCATGCTCATATACAACCAGACATCGTGGGTCGGTTATATGGAACCAATACAAAATGTTTCTGCTTTGTTATTGATTGCACGCCACTTGATGTATGAACAATGTATGAGCATCTGACCCGAATATTATCGCCTCGTCAAGATGCCAACGTAAACACTCAAATACACAGACATTTCCACCACTTCGGTACACTACCCAGTGTGCACAAAGAACCATTGGTAACCAATGACAAATACTTGACCATATTAAAAACTATGTGCATTAAAGCAATGAAAAGGTCTATAGGGTTTAGAGACATTTAATAACGTGGGCATTTCTGGTGCAATGCAATGCCAATGAGACAAATAGTGTGTAATGTATAGTAGGGTTAACGCGTGGTTGTTCGTGCATTTTCATCTGCTGAGTCCCGAGGGAAGGTTGGTGCCCATGCCCATCAGGGCGAGGGCACCAACACTCCCGAGTGACTATGCAGATTTTATAACGCGAAAACATATGTAAACGCTATTATACAAAGTGCCCCACTTATATTTGAACAGTGCTGAATGTCCGATATATTCCATTTAACTCGATAAAAATAATTGTTTTGGATATTTGTAATTTGGTTACAACCGAAATTGCCAAAATTTATGTAGAGGGTGTTGCTTTTGTTTTTTCGAAGACCAAACACTCCCAACGAATCGACAAGAAGAAGTTTAAGAAACATTGGTGTTCCGTTTTTGAAAAGATAATCAGTAGTACTCGTCACTAGAAGGGTGTTTTTTTTGTCATGTTGCGCCCATAAATGAATTAACACAAAATAATAATTGCCAAAATAACTATTTGTTTGATCATCGTACTCATTGGGTGTATGATAGCTATGACCAACCATAATAAATAATATAATGTGGTTTTCAACACAGCTGGGAGTATCCATTGTAACTACTAAAACAGATATTTCGCAAATACTACATGCCAAACTCCGACAATATCGCAAGCGCACAAAATAAAAAAACATGAACGCCGTATGGCGACGAAGACCAGATTTTCAAAGGTAAGGCGAATGTGCAGATATTTGAAATAGTGCTCTTAAAAAGGTGCTGTTATATAGTTAGGGTATCTAGTAACCGTAATAGCACCAAAGGTATTCCAACTCAATAGTTGATATTTGGTACAAAATAGGCGGTAAAAAGACAAAGCTGACATTGTTTTACATCAGCACATGTCAACAGACAAAGGCAAATCACTGAAGTTCATCTCAAGTACTGCGAGCTCAAATGAGGTAAAACTTAAATTGCACATAAATGGCTGTGGAAGTTATTGAGTGGAAACTGCTTTTCCTATCTTAGTAACAATGTCCTTGACCCCACTGACTGGCCCCACTTTTAATTCCAAGCTGCGTTTTCAGAAAAGCTACCTATACAACAAGTTTCATTAAGATATCTCATTCCTAACTTAAGTTATTGAGTGGAAACCAGTTTTTTATTTTTAGTAACGGTGACCTTGACATGACCCCACCAGCCCCACTTTCAATCCTAAGCGAGGTCTTCACACATGCTACATACACATCAAGTTTCATCATGATATCTCATTCCTAACTTAAGTTATTGAGCTGAAATCGGTTTTCTATTTTTAGTAATAGTGACCTTGACCTTTACCCCACCGGTCCCACTTTCAATCCCAAGCGAGGTCTTTAAAAGCTACGTACACAGCAAGTTTCATCATGATATCTCATTCCTAACTTAAGTTATTTAGTGGAAACCGTTTTTCTGTTTTTAGTAACGGTGACATTGACCCCACAAGCCCCACTTTTAATCACAAGCAGGGTCTTCACTTATGCTACGTACACAGCAGAAATAGAGCGGAAACCGTTTTTCTATTTTTAGTAACGGTTATCTTGACCTTGGCCCCACCATCGATCCCAAGCGGGGGTCTTTACACAAGGTACATACAAAGCAAGTTTCATCATGATATCTCATTCCTAATTGAAGTTATCCAACGGAAACCAATTGTTGACGCCCGCCTGTCCGCCCGACCGCCTAACGAAATCGCCAATCAAAGAACCAAGAATTAAAAAAAACTGGTTAAAAATAATAAAGATAGACAATCGTTATTAAGGACACGGAGTCTAACTTTTAGTGAAATTGTGCATGTTTTTTCTTTTTTTTTCAATTTGAACTTTGTTGGATACAATAAGAATACTATCATATTGTACTACGAGAGGTGTCCCACTTATATTTGAACAGTATTGAATATCAAATAGTTCGATGCTTATAATACATAAGCAAAATATTTCTATTTCATGATGCAAAAAAACGTGTTAAGAAACACATAAAACCATTGATTATTACTTTATTAATTAGGTTGCACTCATATCTACAATTTTGTAGGGGGTATGGTGTTTGGCTTTTTTAAGACCGATGATCCGATCGATGTTGTTTGCAATTCTCGCCTGTAATACACGCTGCAACATTCGATAGAGTAAAGGGTTTGTGGGTATATGTTTATTAGACGTTGGTCTTTACTAATCTGGAGTTATATACTTTAAATGTGTGTTCTTAAGGTACAGAATGGTGTTTTTGTGGCAGGAGTTGAAGCTCTGTGTTGACAAAACACCATGCTCCACATATAGTCTCCAGGAAAGATGTTTGACAGACATTTTGACCAAAAATGGTTTGGAACCTAATGTACACAGCCATGTGCATTCACGTTTGGCTTTTTAGGAATAAATATGTGTTCCATTAAGCCAGTATAGCAAGCAATGGCATACGTTATGCAAACGTTTGGGAACATGTGATGCTTAACGAATGTCAACTTATGGGTAGCCTCATCAACGTTTATCATACAGTAGGCTGTCTGTTTATGGTATATTTCTCAATGATAAAGAATTGCCTCTACTGAGGTGACAAAGTTGTGGCATTTACGGTTCCGTTGAAGCATACACAGCGTTCAAGACATTTGTCTCCTTTATGTTGTTTTTGTGGTATTAAGCAGGTAAATACCGATTTTATCCCGAGTTTGGCATATATAATTCTTTAAATGAACATATCGAAAGTTCCAATGGATACTCCTAAGGTCGCTGAAGTCACTAGTTTGGTTTTTGGATTTGCCTTAGATATCAAATAACCAAAGTTTAAGATTTTGGTAGATATCATCACTTTTTGTCAGTTTCTAATATTTTGCGTAATTTGGTTAAACACAACAACAAAGCGCAAAAAATCCATCATGTGACAAAACGTGCTTTTTTTCTTTCTATGGTTTATTTACAACAAATTACATATACATAGTGTACATATATACAGAAAATGGTGTATTGATACAGGTATTATTATTACATATAAAGATACAAGTTGAATCATAATATATCATCATGCAGAGAAACGTCTTACAAAAGCGTTATTGAGATTAATGAATGTTAAGAGCTTTACAAAATTTATTTATGAAACCAAATCTTTCTTTATTTTTATATTTGTAATATCTGGATAGTATGTCTAAATCAACATATAATGTCTGCAAAATGTTTGTTCTGTTCTTCCGCCGTTCGCTTTTAAAATAATTTTTATAAATAGAGTATCCTATTTGACTTAATAATATATTTATTGTTTCGTATTCTTTATACATTATTTTGTAACCTATAATTATGTATTCTAAAGAGTTGATTTTATTGTTGATGCCATTTTCTGAAAATGCGTTGATTATCTTTTCCCAGAATGAGTCCATGTAAGGGCACGTTATATAGACAAAACGTGCTTATTGTCTTCACAGAAATGGAATATCCATGCTCAACTAACACTTTTTTAGGGCTTTTATTGCAGTGGCTGGCCTTTAAAAAGTAAAACACCACATGCTCTTCAAAAGTGTTGTTTTTGGTTCATTCTGTATTTCAAACAAACCAACCAGTTAGTGTAAATGTTATCTAACACATATGTTTATACAGTACAAAAGAGATATTTGATTTATACCATATTTCCATGAAAATATTTCATGTTCAACACTGTTCAAATATAAGTGGGGCACCTCTCGTACATTTACCTTGAATTCAAACAAAATATAACTATCAATGCAGTGAATATATTGAGGCATGACAGCAATTTCATTGCAAATCTTGCTCGTTCGCAAACACAAAAACGATTTAGTGATACTTGCTACTGGTTAGTGGCTGATACATCAACCTCAGCGTCTCTGACTATATAAAAGTGTATATTTTCTTAAAGATCTATCTCTCAGCTAGATAATCGTAGCATTTTCATTTTATTTGGTATTCAAACAGGGTCAGTTTCATACACTGGGTAAAAATCTCTCATAAAATACGTAAGAAAATTGTGTCATGTTGGTTCATTAGATTTCTGTGCGATGTTGTCACATGTCTGTCATGCTGATCGAAATAAAATTGATATTATTTGCAATATGAATTATAGTACTCTTGAATGGCATTCCGTAAGTTGGAAAATTTTAAATACTGTAAACCTAGAAATTATTTCGCTCGAATTAAGTTCGCGGTGTTCGCGGGTTGTAAAAATCCGCGAAAGTAAATAGCAGTGAACATGTCCAGGATAGGAAAAACGCAAAAGTTTCTCGTTTTTGAAGGAAAATCATAATTTAAATACGACGATTACAAGACCGTTTTAGACGTGCTATTTTGTCAAAATATGGAATGTTATGTTAATAGCCCTATTCTGAAAAAAGACATTTATGATCACAGTACAATCATGAAAACACTTTAACTTGTTTCTTGAAAACGTGTTGAACAATACACTTAATATACTGATTGTAGGACATAACCCCCCTCGGACAAAATCCCCTTCACCTACCCGGACAAAATCCCCTTCATACTTTTTCCAGGGCAGACAAAATCGCCTTCATACTTTTTCCAGGGCAGACAAAATACCCTTCATTTATTTTTTTGATCGGACATAATCCCCTTCAGACATAATCCCCCTTAAGGTTTATAGTAAAATCCCCTTATGACCAATCCACAATATAATTCCTTAAGTGAAGCTAAAATCCTGATAGAATCTAATTTTTTGTGGAATAAAAAAAATGTACAAGTAATTATGACTCCAGGAATGTAGTACTGGTATGACGATACACTTCTGTACCGAACAATGATTAATATAATGAAATCGCCATTTAGTATTGGTGTTTCTTCGGGTTTTTTGGCATGATATGTATGCAAATCCCCAGGATTTGAGTACTGGTTGTAACAAAATGGAGATAATACACTATTGCATAGTTTATGTATTGCTTGTGTAAATATTAACTTTAATTGTTTATGTTTTATCTATGCTTTGATCTTTTAATCACTTCTCGGTTTTCATTAATTTGAAACAAACAATGTAATTTTCACTTAATTTAAAACTTGCTTTGCATTTGTTTGCTAACAAAATAAATGTGCTTTTATATTATTTACATTCTTTATTAATTATTACCAGTTTGTCAATTCTGTATGAAAACCATGACAAACAAAGAGTAAAAATGTGCTATTATATGTGTTGTATTCATTATCTTGTCTATGAAATAAAAGATGCTACATTATTATATATTTTAAAATGATCATACTGGTATGATGATACTCTACTGTACCTAGAACAATGATGTTTTTGGTCTAGATATTCCCAGGAATTGAGTACTGGTTGTCAATAAATGCAGCAAATACATTATTGTATTGTGATTGTATATTACTAATATACTGGAGTAATAAGAAGAACATTGAAGAAGACATACATTATACAAAGCAGGAATATCTAGTCCTATACAACCAAGTTAAACACAAGAGTAAGACTAATATGTATAATAATTTAATAGAGGGGATTCTGTATGAAAGGGATTTTGTCTGACCTGAAAAAATGAATGAAGGGGATTTTGTCTGACCTGATAAAACCACGAAGGGGATTATGTCCGTGCTGAAAAAAAAACATGAAGGGGATTTTGTCCGTTTTCTCTGTAAGGCATGAAGGGAATTATGTCTGAGGGGATTTCGTCCGTACACCAATATACTAGGTACATGCGCGTAAATAGCGTTAGTTATTATGACAAAATACTGAAGTACTGATAGTATCAATAAAACTGTGAAAACATGACCAGCGTTGTTTGCACTTTGTTTGTAAACAATACAATATGTAACTATCTACATCAAAAAGAGTTTGAGAAGGTTTAACAAAGATGAGAACTATAATTTAGAAGCAATTTTATACGAAACGAGCAATGTATGGGACAGGTTATAATATCAATAAAGCCGGGTTTCCATGGAGCGTATTTTTTCGGCGCGTAATTACGCGCCGAATATTTACGTGCCGATTACGCGCTGAAAAACAGTTTCCATGAAGCTGCAAACAGACGCGTATTTCGGATGAAAACGCATAGCTTTTATTTATATGTATACTAAAATGCTACGTCCAGGCCGTAAAAAAGACGCTATTGCATGTTTAGGTAACCCATTTAACAGGTCAGAAGGCGGAGAATACGGTGCTTGTGTTTTTGGTCTGACCAAAAAAATGATATTCCCAAAATAGTCAGGGGTTCTTCTAACAGCTTCTCCTAATACTGTAAACCTAATTTCGGGTAATAAAATTTGATCAAACACTATTAAATCGATGAGATCCCGTCAATTTATAACTAAAATATCATTTTACGCGCGTCCTTGCGTAAAAAATTCGCTTCATGCGTAAAATATTTTACGCGCCGAAAAAGGCGTCAATGGAAACGACAACATGCAATATAGACTAAAGCGAATTATATTTATTCGGCGCGTATTAGGTGCCGAATAAATACGCGCCGAAAACGCGTTGGTTTTACGCTTCATGGAAACGGGGCTTTAGTCTGTCACAATGCGACTTTAAGTTAGTTTTCGCGGAGTTCGCGGGAGACTTAAAAACACGAAAGTTTGTAGCCGCGAATATGCCGACGATCGGCAAAACGCGAAAGTTTGTAGCCGCGAAAGTTTCTAGGTACTATTAAACAATATCAGTATAAACAAGGCGCATCTGAACCCAAAAATACCCCACTAAAACTAAGTTATACAAAATAAATATTAGCTAAGTAAACATCAATTGTATCTGAATATGCCAAAATGTCTAGATGAGGATATGTAGTTTCATTCATCGGGCATTTGTTATGATTTTCACCTCAAATATAGTTTTTGTATTAAAATTTTCTGTACCACTCCATTTTTCAAAAAGTGGGTGGGGTAATGTTATATGCCCATTTATGACAAAAAAGAGAATAATCACACCATTTGTACATTTCATGTATTTGTATTTTTCCTATGAAATTAATATTTGGGGGTTTAGTTTTTCTTCTTCTTGTTTTAGAGATTTGACGTCATAAATCTAAATTACGTATATTTTGATCACGTGGTCACATTCTTTGAGCTTTTGTTACGGACAAATTATGAATAATTCAGAATTATTTTATGATGTGAAAAAAACAATAACATCTATGTATATTTGTATAACTACAGGGTGTCCCAAAAAAACGGGGACCTACCTTAAACCCTTATTACTCATTCATAGTTTGATGAATTTAGCTGATATTTTGTGAAAGTGTATGTAAGGGGTCCACACTTCTTAAAAGGGTACTTGTTTAAATATGGTGCTTCAAAACAGGAAGTGACGTCATCATTTTCACTATGGCAACATTTCACATTATTTTTGCTTTAATCACCTGAAAAGGGGCATTATAAGAAAAGGGCATTTGTGTCAGAGCATTTATTGTTAGAAAACAACATTTAAAGTCAAAGGGGTGATCAAAATCTTGGAAAAATTAAACAAATATGACAAGAAAAAGCAAAACAGAGGAAAACCTGGCGAGTGTACTGACCAAAGGGAAAGTGGAAAACCTTCCAAAATAGCATCAACAACCATTCAATGATAAAAAAATTAGTCAAGGACTATTTTCCAAAAAAAAGCTTAGACTATAGAAAGAAGCTAAAAAGTAAAGTTTTATCCAAACAAACAGTTCATAGATATATTTTTGAGTAATTGTGTATGTCAGAAATTATAAAAAAAAACCTCATATGCAAGCAGAAAACTCTTCTTGCAGTAAATCAGCAGCAAAATCAGAATGTGTTTGCGAAATAGTAGTGACAGCTTACCTCATATCACAGGCCATATGACCTTAAATTACACAAACTTGATCCCAATAGTTAACCTGTTTGCTACACATAATGAATACGTATATATCACGAACCATAAACAATGATTTGGAGCACATTAGAAGATGTTTGAGGTCAGCATGGAAATATATCTCATTGAATTCTGAAGTTTATTGTATTTTACTGAAACATGCGATTGTAAACATGGGAGGTAACTCTGGGTATTGAACTAAATAATCACGACAGTGATGCTAGTATTTTGAACAGTGTTCTTCCCTAATTGTTTTGACATATTAATATTGTGATATCTATAGTAGTGAAAAAAGTTACAAGTGTTTATCCTAGGTCCCCATTTTTTTGGGACACCCTGTATATGCTTGCATTATCTACTAAATACATCAAGCAGAGCAATGCAAAAACATCACATAGGGTTAAGATCCAGAAAAAATGCTGTTTTCATGAGTATTTGGAAAATATTATGTTGACATGACAAATAAAGCTATTTATACCATTCTGATAAACAAAATGATTTGCCACCAGTTAAGTACGTACGTGAGACATGCATTGTGCAAATTTCAAATCAATTGTGTAAACATTTAAGAAATTATTAACATTAACAGCATCCCCTTTCGATTAGCAATATGCCTTATTTTGATGCAAACCCAGTGTGTCATACACCTATTGGTTGAATGTCATATTACGGAATGGATATTTGTCCGATTTCAATATCGTTTGATTATTTTTGTAGGCAAAGGTTGTATCTTTCAGAAAATGTCAACTTTTATACACGTTAATTCAATATTAAACATGATATTGGCCACTGACTAGCACTTTTCTAGTGACCCTCGTAAATGTTAGATAGATGATAGACGAAATAACAACGGTCGTTAAATCACTCCATAGTAGAAAAGATTTCGAAAATGACTAATTGCTGAATAACTTCGCCTCGGACAATTATGTTGTTTGTCCTTCCGAAACTGTACAATAACGCTTGTAAGAAGACACTTTTGAACGAAAACTAGTACTGTATCTAATACATATTATACATTCTTTGACATGAAAGGACATTTGATAGCGTATACTTAAACAATCTGTGGCTGAAGTTATATAGTTCCGGGATTGATAGTAAACTACTAAGAATTGTTAAAGCGATGTATCAAAATGTAAAATCGTGTGTTCGAAATTCGTTTCTCTATCAGATTATTTTGATTGAGTTATTGGTCT
Organism: Spisula subtruncata; assembly: GCA_963678985.1. Lineage (NCBI taxonomy): Eukaryota > Metazoa > Mollusca > Bivalvia > Venerida > Mactridae > Spisula > Spisula subtruncata. Next base: position 53,345 of record CAVMCB010000100.1, on the reverse strand, counting down.
TAAACATGGGGAGATAATGTCTCCTATAATGTTCGCTCTTTTTATAGATGATCTGGAGTTAGTCTTAGAAGGACTTTCTATGGATAACATTACTTTTAAACTCATACTTTTTGACGATGACATGGTTCTATTTGGTAAAACGGTCGTAGACCTACAAAACAGTTTAAATTTATTGCATGTATATAGTAACAAGAGGCCCCTGAAGAGTCAGTTACGCTCATCTGAGTCATGTGAGGAAATTTCAGTTTTGCGTCAAGTTCTTGATATATGATACTACCAAGTAAATTTTAAATACATTAGCGGTATGGTTACTAAAGGTTTTTGTTATAAAAGTTTATGTATGACTGAAGTAGTTAAGGAGAAGAAGTCGTTTGAATGACTTTTCTATTTTTAGCTCTATCGGCCATCTTGTTTAAGCTATTTTGGTGAAAGGTCACTCATAGATCATTCCTTTAAAGTTTTATCAACACAACTCAAGCGGTTAAGGAGAAGAAGTTGTTTAAAGATTTTTTTCTATATTTAGATCTGGCGGCCATCTTGTTTAGCGAACCTGAACAATTTTAGCTATTTTGGTTAAAGGGGGCAGGGGATATGTTATTGGCCAATTTTGAGGTTCCGACTGGCCGCAAACAGTCAAGCGGATATCTTGAAAACAGCAAATAAGACAAGAAAGTATTTATGTGTCAGTCTCAGGGCAATATAAATAGAAAATAACATCAAATTGAAAGGCTAACCCCTAGTGTTGTGGAGTTATGGCCCTTTGTTTTTGCACCTACCCCTCCAAATATTAGTAAAAAAATACAAAAGTGACCAATTTCACCGTACACAGTATTTTTTAAAGTTAATGCAATCCTATTTTTGGTCCCATTTTACATAAATAGTATGTCTGAGCTAAGTAAATTCAACAAGAAAAGTGTCTCCCATACCTGCCGATTTTTTGCTATTTGCTGTCAAAGTTTTTCGCGGTTTCTAACGACGCTAAATTTGAATAACCGCAAGAGGTGGTTATCTCCATTTCGAAGAGCTACAAATCCTTCAGAGCCAAATGATATTTAGATTCTTTGACTTTTCAAAATATTAAACACATTCTTTGTACAAAACAAATACAGCATTGGGTCTTTAAAATACCAATTTATTTTTGGTGCCCATAAATAAGCCCTACACTAAAGATTTGATATTTTGAGGGACCCCCATCACCCTTATATATCCCCTGCCACCTAAGTGTCAACCAAAGATCATTCCTATAAAGTTTTATCAGATTCCGTCAGGCGGTTGTGGAAAAGAAGCTGTCCATAGGATATTTCTATTTTTAGCTCTGGCAGCCATCTTGTTCAGTGGACCGGAAATATTTAAGCAATTTGGGTTACAGGTCAACCAAAGATAATTCCTGTAAAGTTTTATCAAAATCTGTCAAACAGTTAATGAGAAGACGCCGTTTAAAGGATATTTCTATTTTTAGCTCTGGTGGCCATCTCGTTTTTGGCTATTTTGGTTACAGGACACCCAAACATCATTCCTGTAAAGTTTTATCAAAACCCATTAAGCGGCTCAGGAGAAGAAGCTGTTTAAAGGATATTTCTATTTTAAGCACTGGCGGCCATCTTGTTTAACGGACCGGAACAATTAAGCTAAATTGGTTAACCGTCTACCAAAGATCATTTGTGTAAAGTTTTATCAAAACCCGTCAAGCAGTTAAGGAGAAGAAGTCGTTTAAAGGATAGTTCTATTTTTAGCTCTGGTGGTCATATCTTGTTTAGCAAAGCACAACGATTTTAGCTATTTTTGTTAAGGGTCACCTCAAGATAATTCCTGTAAAGTTTAATCAAAATTGACAAAGTGGTTAAGGAGAAGAAGTCGTTTAAAGATTTTTCTATTTTTAGCTCTGTGGACATCTTGTTTAACGGAGCGAAACGATTTGAGCTATTTTGACTAAGGGTCACGCAAGGATCATTACTGTGAAGTTTGGTTGAAATTGTACTTTGGAAGAGATGTCGTTTGAATTAATTGGTTAATGAGAAGAAGTCGTTTAAATGATATTTCTATTTTTAGCTCTGGCGGCCAGCTTTTTCAGCAGACCGAAACGAATTTAGCTATTTTGGTTATGGGTCAACCAACGATCATTCCTGTTAAGTTTTTATCAAAATCCGTCGAGCAGTTAATGAGAAGAAGCCATTTACAGGATATTTCTATTTTTAGCTCTGGCTGCCATCTCGCTTAGCTGACCGGAACAATTTTAACTATTTTGGTTATGGGTTATTAGAAGTTAATACAGATAAAACAAAGGTGATGGTATTTAGGAGGAAGGGTCCACTGAACATAGATGGTGGTATGATTATAAACTACTAGATAAAGTAACAGGTGGCAATATCAGTGTTTGGAAAAAAACACAAAAAAAAACAATTCCGTCAATGAGCTAAGTGTACTATGAAGGTAGAAAGCCTACTAAATGTCTATGTCCAATGATTGTGGAACATCGCATCTCGTTGTTTCAGCACAAAATGCGGCCGCTGAATGAAAATCGCTATACAATTCATTCAAATAGACTATAAGACATTCATTTCCACCAAAAATCTTGTTCAATTGTATGACTGCGAAACGGCAAAACAGTGTTCCCTTCGTTATTTAACTCCGCCAAGGCCATTTTATTTACGCACTGGATACCCGCTTCACTCACATTATCGTAATTATTGTTAAGAACCAAGTCTATTTTTAGATGCGATGTTCCACAATCTTTGGACATAGCCTTATAATAGGCTTTATACCTTCATAGTATACTTAGCTCATTGACGGAATTTTTTTATATATTTTTTTTAATTTTATTTTCCAAACACTGATACTGCCACCTGTGGATATTGTCAGCGATTTTAATTATCTTGTAACCGTATTTAACTATACTAGTCCGGTAGAACTTGCAAGGGACCGTGCAATATCTTCTATACAGAATGTTTTTGCATTTTCCTGTTCTCTGGACCATACCATAACAGAATCCGAGCGATGCCTTTGTCATCATTGAGCAATTCCCAGAATGAGGCCCCAAAGGGGTATATGAATTTTCATAAATTAATCAGTATAAATACATTATTATTTTATCAAATGTACAGAAAAACACACTAAATGTTGTTTATACTATGCCAATTAGTGTGTTAATTCAATTTATAAACATTCGTAATCATAAATTGGAAAAATAAAATAAAAATAAAACGAGGAGGCCGGTTATTAGACAAACAAGTGGTTTAAATTAGGAAATGATGCATGTTAAACAAATGTTTCATTATACATGTATCTATTATTCGAATTGAATTCAGTGATTTTGGTAAGTACAAAAATAGCTCAATACTAAATTTAATTACTTGAGGCCCTGTCATCATTTAGCCAATCTGACCCCATATGGTATAGTATGTGTTTTTATCAATATAGTTAGCTTAAGCACATATAATTTATGATGTTCAATCCAATGTAACGCAAAACACCTGAGATGTAGTTCATGTTGTGTTAAGTAGTGCGTTGCAAAGCACCCTAAATGATGATTATATTTTGCAATAATGTATCTATTCAATTTATAAACATTTGTAATAGTAAACTAGTAAAAAGTATTTGATTGATTTTTTTTCTTGTTTAAATGATGTATTGATGTATAGCCTATGCTATAGTACACAAAATCCACGTCAAATAATCCATATTACATAGACCTGCAGTAGTTTATTTGACTTGGTTTGAAATGTCCTTCCTGTAACGCATTTGTACCATGCAAATATTGAACACTAAAACACAAAGGTAGAAATTGTCTTGTTGTTTGAAAAGAACTCGACTCATATATATCCTAAAAGTGTATTTTCTATTTAATAAACATGACATGGTTAAAAAACGTATGGTGTTTTGAAGAAACGTTTTTGAAAATATGCAATTTGATCGTAATTAAGTTATCGTGGTATTTCTGATTCTAAACCAGTCGTTATAGAAGCTTTTGTATTGTGTCTGTTAAGATCTATTGGTATAAAATACAGCGTTTTTTTTATCAAAATCACTGTCGCAAAAGTACCCGAACTTTATATGATGTTTAAATGTTATGCATATGATATAAATAAGTGATATAAATGTTATTGTTGAGTGAGCGCGCCATTTTACTTGCGCCACTTATTCATAATTTACTTGTTAATGCGCCAATTTTGGTACTTTTCCGATATATTAGGGCGACATAGTTATTTGCGCCAATGGAAACATTCCTTGGCGCGCTAGTCACTATATAAGACAAATGCCCTAGTATAGTAATTACTATTTAGATAAGATTCTTTGGCTGCGGTCACTTTATTCGAAAATTTAGAAATAAAAAATCTTATTGTCATTATCAAAAATTAAAGAACCTTATGAAAATTAACATGAATAAAAGTGTTATATTGAATATGTGTTTTATTTACTTAGTTTCAATTTTAACTAAAGACACAAAAAATGAATTAAACAAAAAAGAAATAATTCCAATGTTGGGTGCTTACAATCAATGAAGTCATAAATAGACAATAAATGACTTGTTACATGAAAAACTATTAGTGTCAATATAGTTTGCATCATTGTATTGACATAAAATAATGCACTTGAAGGGTTCTATTGGATATTTTTCTTTTATTTAAATGTAGTAATAATGTATCTTCAAAATGTATTTATTTTTTTCACGCGAACACCATAGCAGTTGGTTGTTGCACATAACGTTTTTTGGAACTATGTTTCGATTAATACGAAAGACAGTATAAATCTGTAATTCGCAGCAATGAAGGAATTTTTAAACCACATTACTTTAAACAGCCTTACATTATTGCCATTTATTTAAGTTTCAATAATTTAATTAAACATTTAAATGATTGAACAAGGTGTTTACAATCAATACAAACGAAATCCGATGTATATCTTAACAAAAGAACTAATTTCACTACAAAAAATAGTGTGATTTGTTACAAAAAATTTGTTTGACAACAGTGACATTGGCATCCACATTGTTTAGAAAACTTACTACCTTCCCTGTCGGATTTGCTCATACCTTTTTTTAAAACAATCAGTGGATAAGTAGATAAAGCAGTATTGATATGTCGGTAGGTTCGTTTGGCAGTAGGTCATTGACAAGCAATGTTTCAGCCGTATGGTTGTCTTGTGTCATCTGCATATCATTCATAGTGTTAGACAGTATGTTATTCAGTGGTTCCAAGCAAACTGGAAGTATGTCAGTAGCTGTATATTTAGTATGTCAGTTTGTAGGTCGACTGAGTGTCAATCAGTGTATTGACAATATGACAGTAGTGGAACACCAGTATGTAAGTATTTGTTTAAACAGATTATCAGTCATTGTTTGGGCTGAATGTCAGTCAGTTGCATGTGATGATATTATACTGACAGAATCTTAGTTATGGGTCATTGGCGGACCAGCACTCTGTCAGTCAATGTTTCGGCAATTGGTCAGACAGTGTGCCAAACATACTATAAGTCATTATCACATACGATAAGTACAGATCACTTGTTATGCAATCAATACAATTTTTAAAAGTGTCGTTTTTGGTATTCTCATTAACTGTAATACATGTAGTAGTCATGAGGACATGTATTATCGTCTTCGAGGGTTGTCCCAGAATAACGTATACTTCTTGATTTATTTACTCCAACATAACGATACAGTTATGAAATTTTTTATGTGCATTTCTACAACAATACCACGTTTATTTGACGAATTTGTTTTATATCAGCATACGTCGTATTCGATAAATGGGTGCATTTATAACCCATGGTAACGGTATACGGTCCAGCACGAAAAAAGTATGTATCACAAAAATGAATTTAAATATTTAGTAGCAATAATACTTAAGTAGTTTTAGCCGCATCGAGCCAAGTTATATATAATAATTATTGTCATGTTTTGATGAGTTTTAATACATTGATTCATAGTTATGATATTACATATACATGGTGTTAAAAAAGTTCGCAGACACTTGATTTTGTTCAATAAATCCAAAACCACCCAACATACAGTTTTTAAACTTGGTAGGAATGTGGAACTATACACTGTCTTTATGTTGTGTGAATTAAATGCTATTATCTGCAAGAATATCTGTGCGTGACGTCATGAAGTCATCCTCCTTGGTATGTCTGTAAACAGCAATTAAACAATCATTTGTATCGAAAAGCGGTGGTGTTGAAAACTACGAATTTCTCCACTAAGGCTTAATGTTGTTTTATACTGTGTTGCAATTTATTTAATAAAAGACATATCAAGCATTCTGGATTATTCTTTCGGTTTGATTGTTAAGTGAAAGGCTAAATAAAGGAAGGAGGGTAGCGCTTTGGGAGGTACACACTCTGGATGTCCTAACGGGATTAAAACAAGGGGTATAAGATAACTAACAATATTAAATATAAATAATGTAAATACATCAGAAGTGTTGTGAAGGGACCGTCAAATGCCGGAAACCAATTAAGTCATGTTGCTGTATGACATACCCCTGCCAGGATCCAGTAATACATTCGTGATAAGGTTTACCACCGTATGCCAAAAGGAAAAAGACCAGACAATAAAAATCCACCTATAGAAAACCTTTCGTGTATAATGGACTCTCCCATTTGCAAAGATCAAGACCTAAAGCTGTGACGTCATTTGGACGTCTTCCACATTTTACATCGCCAAATGAGTCTATTAAACCCACACATATCTCATACATCACATGTAAGATCGACTTGAATAAGATTAAAATAACAAAGGATGTCATTGTAGGTACTAATATGTCAGAAAAATGTGAAAATGTTAGTTAAACTTAAAATGACTGATAAAATAAAAATGTCTACAGACTTTTTTAACACCCTGTAGCAGGAAAACGAAGTAATATAGCAACGTTGTAGGCGCTACAATATGCAAAAATCACGACGTCAGACGACGTTACGGAGCGACTGCTATTTCCTAAGCATTGTGTTATACCGTATATAATATAGAATAGTATCTGGAAGAACGATAAATGATGTTAAATCCACAGCAAAATATATCAGGATAATTCGGCTGTTGTATTTAAGAGTTCCGACGTTTTGTTTGGCACAGAAAGGAAGTGGAACGAAGTTCATCAGACGGACCAACCAGAACAAAAGCATACGTCACATCGCTTTATATACTATCCGCACATAATGTCAGCTCATGCAGTCCATTTTTAAAAACGTATAATGAATCATTTACAGCATTTAAAGAAATATATTTCCAAATAGTTGATAACAATTTAGGCATATATTTTTAAAAGTGTAAAGCACACGAATGGGACTTCGTTGGAAAACTGAGGAAGCGCGATGTCGTAGGTGAGTGTTGACGTTCTGTCGACCGCATAGCGTCACCTGGTGCTTGTCAAATGTACACAATTTATATGTTTTTTTGAAGATTTTTAATGAAACTTGGCTAGTATGTCAAGAAATAATTTTTCTCAAAGTTAATTATAACTAAAGCATACAGTACTTTATAGTTTTCAAGATATTACATGATTATACGGTATTCTGGGACAACCCACGTAAGAAATAGAACCGTAGTTAGACACTTTCATCAAACAAGTTGCATAGCAGTTTAATTCTATAAAATCTACGACAAGTTAGGGTATTCCGACCATTAAAATCCTTCCTAGTTTTCACATTACTGTTTAAACAGGCTATAATTCCAAACGTTTCAGAGTATTATTCGAAATTAGAAAATATTGTAGCCAACGTTTGGAATACAGAAATGTACTAAAAAGCAACGAATACCCAATACAGTTCAAATCATCCGATGTAAGTAAATCCAATGCACTTAGTCAATGAAATAAATACTGTAACAGCTGTATTAATATATAAATAACAATTTACCTCTGTCGCATTTCCATCAGTCAAACCTATTGTGTTTTCTACAGGTCCATAGCTGAAATATAAATGGAGCAAATATATTATACTAAACAAAAACTGTCGAATTCACACAAACGTTTACCCTTATATAGACTTTGCTGAATTTACAATATACATTGTGTTTTTTGCCTTATCCATTTAACTAACGCAATAACCTCAAACACCGTAAGGGCTAAAACCAATCCATATATATGTAACGAATCGGGACTTACCGGACTTGTCGGACTTACCGGACTCGTGGGACTTGTCGGACTTACCGGACTCGTCGGACTTGTCGGACTTATCGGACTTGTCGGATCTATCGGATCAGTTGGCAGTATATAAAGGATTGACTTGAGTATTTGTCAGTCAGTCAGTCAGTCAGCTAGTTTACCATCAGGACAGTGTTAACGTCAGTCCGTTTTACCATCAGGACACGTGTGTTGTAATATTTTATGGATCTAGCATTTGGATACTATTATTGGATTATTGTGTCATGTTGTTATCGTATTAGGAAAATACAGCTGATTAATATTGCTTGGAGTTGTTTTACCTGTGTCTTCAGTCTTGTCCAAAGAACAAAAGCGTTACATTGGTGGCAGCGGTGGGATACAATTCCTGTGTGAATAGTTTATCCTGTTTATATTCGGCGTTGGATTCTTTAAATCATTGTTTGGGATACCGGTGATTGTTTTGGCGAGTTGACGAACTCTCATATTGTCTACCGAACAGCAAAGTGTTTTCAAACAATTAGGACAGGATATTAAACCACACGTGAACTCTCCGACAGCATGTTCAACTCCTATGGAGGATCGTACGGGTTCCAAGGATCAGAAGCCATTTGCTTCAATTACAGATTCTGGAATCAGACAAGTATTTTTCCCGGATAACTTTGACAGTAATACCAATACCTTATCTCCCATTTGGAATAAAAAGGACAGTATTCCTAACAGCAGACCCAAGTTGAGATGCATGAAGTTTCTGTTTCTGTGGATTATAATATTCCTCGTTGCTGTTAGTGTTCATAGTCAAGGTCATAAAATCCAAGAGATGTTTACGCAAGCAAAGGATATTGTTAGTGCTTATACCGAGGAGTTTCTGTCGTATTTTGTGCTAGTGTGCATATTTCTGATATCGTCTCTAGTGTTTTTCTGTTACGAGTATTTCAGTCAACAATCATCATTGACCACCGAATATTGCTCAAGTAATTTGAGAAATGAAGTACCGGATTTCGGGACCTTTTTATCGCCTCATGTTGAGTGAGTAAGTCAGTATACTGCACGGTCGACATCCCGTGATTTTCCGTGCCGTAGAACGTTCAGTGGAACCGGAGAAGATGTGTGGCACGAGTTTAGGAGGTACTTTGACAACCTGACAACTTTGAATAGTTGGTCCAAAGAAAAATCGAGAAGATTGTTTCTGTGTTGTTTACGTGGTCAGGCAAAAGCCTTTTCATATGGATTACCGTCATATGTACAGAATGATTGTGACTTACTGTTTTCCAGAATGGAGCAGAGATATGGCATATTGAATATGAAGGAGAGCTACGTAGCCGATGCCAGATTGAGAAGAAAGCAGAAAACTGAGACATACAGAGGATTTGGCCATACAATTGAAGACCTTTTCAGGAAAGCTTATCCACATTGTACAGAAATAGTAAGAGAATTATCACTGACTACTTTCCTCGAAAACTGTCATGATTCCCCAGAGTTTAGACTTTCGGTGAAAAGAACCAGACCTAAGACATTACAAGCTGCGATTACTGCTGCAATTCAAGAAGAGTGCTTGCGTCAAACTGAACGCGAAAATTATAAAAATGGTTACAGGGACGGTCGTGTATTAACAGTTAGTTCGAGAAGTAATTTTAGAGGTAGAAGGAAGTATGGGAACAACAGGAATTCGAGCGGACGAAATGGATCTTTCAACGGACAGGGATCTAAAGGATTGTTCGAAAAAATAGGATCATTCGGATCGCGAGGTCGTGTCACGGTCGAAAACAACCAACTTGACGATAGTCAAATTTGTGTATTAGGCAAATCTGGACAAATGGACAGTGTGGATATATCGGATCAGCCGGCCAGTGTAGTGAATGGTGAAGATAGACGTGTAATGAATGGTGAAGATGAACGCGTAGTGAATGGTGAAGATAAACGTGTAGTGCTTGGTGAAGATGATCGTGTAGTGAATGGCGAAGATGAACGTGTAGTGCATGGTGAAGATAAACGTGTAGTGAATGGTGAAGATGAACGTGTAGTAACTGGTGAAGATAAACGTGTAGTAAATGGTGAAGATGAACGTGTAATGCATGGTGAAGATAAACGTGTAGTGAATGGTGAAGATGAACTTGTAGTACATGGTGAAGATAAACGTGTAGTGAATGGCGAAGATGAGCGTGTAGTGCATGGTGAAAATAAACGTGTAGCGCATGGTGAAGATAAACGTAAACATAAACCTGCTGTAAATGTGACACTCCAAAGGACCACAAGGTTTAATAACGGTGAACCCAAGGAAGTCAGCGTGCTGCGTCAATCGGTTACTTAGAGAATGTCGACATCGTGAACATCTCCCTTTGGGATATATTTAACAACACACAAGAACGATTAGACAGTATGCATCCAGTTACCATGACATTTTAAGGAATTAATTTTGTACTACATTGCATGTAATTTTCAGCTGTGCTTATCCTTGATTTTGTTTTAAAAAGCTTTTATAGCAAGTGCTATCTACATTCAATTTCTGTGTCAAGTTACAAATTTTGAGAACAGTGGAAGTTCTAGTCTACCAAGTAGGGGGCAGTGTAACGAATCGGGACTTACCGGACTTGTCGGACTTACCGGACTCGTCGGACTTGTCGGACTTACCGGACTCGTCGGACTTGTCGGACTTATCGGACTTGTCGGACTTGTCGGATCTATCGGATCAGTTGGCAGTATATAAAGGATTGACTTGAGTATTTGTCAGTCAGTCAGTCAGTCAGCTAGTTTACCATCAGGACAGTGTTAACGTCAGTCCGTTTTACCATCAGGACACGTGTGTTGTAATATTTTATGGATCTAGCACTTGGATACTATTATTGGATTATTGTGTCATGTTGTTATCGTATTAGGAAAATACAGCTGATTAATAGTGCTTGGAGTTGTTTTACCTGTGTCTTCAGTCTTGTCCAAAGAACAAAAGCGTTACATCGGTTATTTATCGGAAACAGTGCTTTATGCAAAGATCAGGATACCATTTACGTAGGGGGGACGACACCCTTGTTGTTTAATGTTACTAGCGTATTATAATTCAGTGTTGCAGTGCCGAGTTCAACAAACACGATTTTTTATTATGGCGAATATAGAAAATGTAACTAAGGGCATTTCTGGTAGAAATTGACGTAACAATATTTCTTCCATAATGGTCATCTATACATTGAGATTGTTAATCTGCGACAGTTTATGAGTATTTCAACACACGATATTTTTTCCTTATATGGTAAATGGTAAACGTGACTTAGGGCCATGACCCTGGTAAAATGACGCATTTAAATTCCTTCCTTTACGATCATCTATGCATTGAGATTGTCAATCTGTGAAAGTATGAAGAAATACCACCAACTCGTTAGGGAGGAGTCAACATACAAAATTTCTCATTATTTGGTATATAGTAAAAGTAACAAAGGGCCATTAATCTGGACGCAGCAAAAATACTTTCCTTTACGGTCATCTACATATTTGGGTAGATCATCCGAGAAAATTTGAAGAAATTCCACCAATGGTGTATGGGGAGTTCAACACACATTTGTTTGCGTTATGTACGTACAGACGGTCAGATTGGAGCCCAACACTAGGTGCGATGCGTCGAGAGCCTTTAATAGATTGTGTGGGTTTTTTGCAAATAGTGATTGTTTTATTTGCTTAGTACTGGGTGTGTGTAGAGTATAGTTTCAACGATATTATCAAGTTTCCATGCGATGCAAACAGTGATAAGTTAAAATGGACTCCTGTTTTCCGTTGCCTTGATTTGGAAATAGGATTCTGCCATTTTTAGAAGGAATGCAACTGCAATATGTAGGAACGAATGCTTATACTTTTATTTTAGATTAGTCAATGTTTACTTTGAAATATTCAGACATAGCAGTGTTAAGCTATCGCTCAGTTATTAGTACTTTTAAAATTCCCCTGCACAATTGCACTCTTTTCTATGTGTAAATGCTTATTTTGAAAGTGCTCAAAGAGAAAAAGGACGCTACCTGATTGCCATAGCTGATTATAAGCGTGCAGTCGAATTTACCTTAAAATCAACATTTACCTCGAAGTGAATTTCCTCAATTTCTTTAGCACTTTTTTATACTTCTCTTTCGTCATAACAATTTTGAAGGTCACTTTGGCTCTGTAATTGAATCCACATAGTAGAGGCATTTGTAGTTCTTGCGAGTATTCTGTCATGAATGATGATAATGTATTTAAATCTTTCTCAGGTAAAGATTGTGTTATTGCATAGAAATCGTCCAAATCATCAGTGTGGTTTACTGCAAGTTTCAATGATAGATTGTTGTTGGACACAGTAAATGCTTCACAAATGTGTATGCATTGTATATTGCCAAATTTGGATTCTATTCTTGACTTCGATTTAAAAGTCACTAGATGATTATTCATGAACCGACATATTCTCTCCTTTTGACTGCCATTTACTCCAGCAGGACAGGCTAGTTCGACATTCAGTGAAAACCCTGAAATATAAAAGAATCATACCTTTTGTCAAACTTGACAGGTGTCTGATTTGTCATTGATCAATTGTGCTGCTCTTTTGGTTTCGTAAATGTAATATTACGTATCATACATTTTTTCATAACGCATCCTTTTCTGTGAGATTAACTGAAGGGTAAATGTGTGTTGGATGCAACGTAGGACGTTTTAAATCGTACGAAATCGGACGTCTTATAGATAGCCTCCTTCTATGTATTGTCTAATGTATAGATCCCAACGAATAGAAATCCCAAGTTCATTGTTTGACCGTTAGTTTTATATGCCCATGTAGTCCTTTCATTTTAACTTTTAACCTCACATTAATTGCAAAACAAACAGTTTTGTGTTTATATGGTGTGCAAAGCTAACCTTTACCGTGTTCAAAATTTCCTAAGTGAATATTCGCCGGACTTTTTGAGATATGCACAAATATATTGAATTGTCACAAGTATTCGCGATATTTGTCACTTTTGATGGAAATAAATCTTGACTTGTATTCGTAATTGATTTTTAAATCGTGCTTAGAGATCGCAATTTTGGCCTGCTCTTTATGAAACTTGGTAGCCATGATCATCGCAACCTGATCTAGGTCAAGTAAGATTTCATGTTAACCGGGACCAACGTCTAGGTCACTAGGTCAAATCATGGAAAAAACAAGATGTAGAAACTAGGGTCGCAATTTCGACCTTACACTTGTGAAATTTAGTCACAATGATCATCTTTACAAAATCTAGGTCATGTGTGAAATAGGGTTAACCCGAGTTAAAAACTAGGTCACACAATATAAAAATCCTTAGAAGTCACTAAAAGGCGCGCCTTTTTTGCCGTATCTTTATTAAACTGCGTCACAAGGATTATTAAAACAAAATCTAGGTCAAATCTAATATTTACTCATTATAGGTTTAAACAAGGTCATTATGTCAAAAACTTGCAACAACGTTTTCAATTATTTAAACCTATTGACCTTATTTTGACCCAACCGACTCAATAATGCCCTTGTCTTAGATGTTTTGGACAAACATTGTGACCAAGTTGCATAAAAATTAGACCAAAATTGTGATTTTTTGGCCTACACAACGTTTTCCTTTGATTTGAACAAGTGACCTTCTTTTTGACTCCGGATGACCCAATTATACACTTTCACCTAGATTTTGTGGAGATTATTATTCAGTGTGGGGAATCACGTGACTAAAATGGTACTCAGCACTATGAACTAGATCGCGAAAATCTGGATATTTGGATAGTTTTCCGATTCTTGGTAAGTACTCCTTGAATATTTTTACTAATAATATAGTGGATGCTATGCGAAATTTAACCCTCTTTCTTATGGTACATGGATCATTCCTGTACTATATCTGGTTTTTGAGATACCTTCGAGGTTTTATGGCGAACCAGGGACATATTTTGCCAATATTCCTAGATAAATTACACAAAAACCGTGTTTAATGGGAATATATTAGACCATGTTCAGGTGCAAGTACTTTATTGTATTCGGAAAAGGGCTTTTGTTGAAAACCAGTTACTCTTTCATACTTTATTGGTATTTAAATGCGTTATTCTGCTAAAAATGACAATTTATTGAAATGGTACATTCCACGGAACAACAATGTTGTGATACAAACCACGGATCATTTTAAACTTGTATATTAGAGCATGTATTTTTTTGTTTTGTTTATTTTTATTATGCTTACTTTAAGTTGCCTAATAATAGTTTTCATCTATTCTTTTACAGAAATAGCAGGATCAAAGAAACATGGTGCCGAGAGAACTGGAATCGAAACTGCTCTGCATCAATTAAAGGAACTAGAATGAGTCGTGTTATAGTACAAAAAAATAAACAATGTTACGATTCTGATTTCTGTATTAACCATAACATCAAATTAAAGGATTTCCCAAAAAATTTAAACGTTGTCATTTCGATCAGAAAAGATAAACCTAATTTGAGCTCTTTAATCTTTTTTTTAATTGCGACACTGAGATAAATTCTCTTTTACCAGGATAATATTTCATTTGAATACAATGTATATGGTCTTGAATATCAACATAATGTCGATATTTTGGTAAAACTATCTAAGATCGGGCAAGTATTAATGAACTTATCTCGATACTAAGTCATTAATTCTTTAAATGAATGCCCCAGGGATTATCGGTAAATTAAAACATATTATGGACTTTCAATTCTAAATTATGTAAACTAGGTAGCATATCAAGTGTCTGCAACACCACTGCAACAAAACAAGGTAATGCGACTTCTTCGAAATTCGCATTATGCTGTTTCATGCTAATTTTATTGTGACTTTCATTTTCTGGAGTTATGTCTTTGTTGTGCAATATTTTATTAAACACGTGGATGCGTTGCCCTGTGACACTGGCTCAAGTCCGAGTGGAGGCACTCACATGTCTGTCATATTTCAGCAGAAAGGTGACGGGCAAATGAAGGCTATGCTCGGCATTTTTGCTACCAAAACAATAAGTTCATTTTTATCTGTGTCACATGAATTAAAAAACTAATTTTGGCTTCCTTTTAAAAAATCAACTCCACTCCCACTGTCGAGTTTTTAAATCGTTAGGTCAAAGACCCGTGATTTGTACATTGCTTCTGGCACCATTTGCTTTGTCATACATTGAAGAGCTGTTCATAATGTTCTACACCAGTATTAAATTTGTCTTCGACTAGATTTATTTGTGATGTTACATTATTAACTGGTGTACATGTATACTGCTATAATAAATGCTATCGAAGAACCATTATGATTTTGTCAATATAAATGTTTGTTTTCTGGTTGATATCTTTGTGAGTATTTCGACATTGCACTATATTTTCAGCTGCAATTTTAATATGATTACACAGCAGATACAATATACTATTAGTTCGTTGATACTTCTTCAGATGGGCATTGTATACCTTTATGTACGCTCAAAGTCTATATTCGGCAATCAATGTATTTTGAATCACAAATGAAAAGAAAAAATACATTACATCGCCATTGTTTTCTTATTTCGAATTAGATAGTACATCAAATCAACTATCTAATAAGTAAGAGCGATGGTTGATTATAAGTACAAAATGCCAATAAAGTAAATGGACAACAAACTGTTATAGATGGGTGTTGCATATAATCATAAAAAGACAAAACAGCACAGTGATTGTGGAAAAAAAATAATTAAAATTCACAATTGCAATGAAATAGCACTAAATCAGCTGTAAATTGCCATCCTGGATGGATTGATGTAACATTATATTTGGATTCCATTCCCGTCCAACTATAAAATCGTCAAACTACACGAATGAAAGCTATGTCTCTGCTTGGTTATAAAGTACATTGCACTGTTGTAAGATTCATTCCGCATTCGAATTCGCTCTGGTGATAGTGCGTCTAAATTTTCTTTTTATTTTAGTTGGCCCGTGACGTGTTCCCTTCATTCGTCAGAGCCTAGCTTCTCGACAAAGTCTTGCTGTAACTTCTGTATAAGAATAAAGGAAACATAATTAAACGACTGAAAGCAATTGTATTCAAACAGTATTCTGAACCAAGGTTTCAAAATGCGGACAAAAAATTGTTCTAGAATGTACAGAACTGGTTTTGAAACTGATCCGTGATTTGTATCACAAATGTGTTATTCCGTGGAGTCTAGTATCATTTCAATAATTTGCCATTTTTGCAATAAATCCCTTAAAGTCACCAATAAAGGACGTTATCAGTCAATATATTTCAACGAGAAGCCTTTCCCGAATACAATAAAGCACATAGCACCTGACTGTGGCATAATAAATTGCCTTTAAATACAGTTTTTTGTGTAGTTTATACACATTAATGTAGACTTGTTGACAAAATATTCCACTGGTTCGCATTAAAACCTCGAAGGTATCTCAGAGACCAGAGAGAGTACAGGAATGACACGTGTACCATTAGAAAGCGCGTTAAATTTCGCATAGCCTGCACTATATAACTAGTAAACATAATCAAGGAGTACTTACCAAGAATCGAAAAACTATCCAAATTTCCAGATTTTCGCGATCTATTTCATGGTGCTGAGTACCATTTTAGTCACGTGATTCCCCACACTGTTATTGTGACATAAAAAGTTTCATAAATAATAGGCCAACATTATGGCCTCTAGTGACTACACAAGGTTTTGCTACAATTTGACCTAGTGACCTAGTTTTTTACCCTTGATCATCCATTTACAACATTGACCTAAATTGTGTTCAGATGATCACTGTGACCAAGTTTAATAATCATAAAGTCACAATTGTGAATGCAGATGCAATTGTGGACGGACAGTCAGAGAGATCAATCACTATTTCCCCGCATCAATAGATTCATGCATATTCTAACTAATGTATACTGTCCAAACACAAATATCCCTTTTCCATTAGACACACATGTACATAATACATTATATGTGAGTTTTTTTTAACAAATTGGATTAATATTAAAGAAATGAATAAAACATATGTTTTCCCTTCCAAGTGCTATTTTGAGTCATTTTGTCGACATTTGAATCGGTAGTATACCTACACGAAAAATGGCTTGATATGAAAAATAATTGAGCTGTGCTACCACATTTTGGTAGGATTGTGTAAGGTAATGTTTTAGGCTTCCAAAAAGGTATTCCTTTTCAAAATTGTCCAGCTTAATGACATGCTATGACAAAATGAAAACTAGAGGCTTGGAAATACAACTGACGTTCAAAATGACGCCATTGACGTTACAAAAATAATCAAATATGGTAACGTCATATAATTAGTACAGGACCCATTATAAGCGCCCTATTAGAAAAATAAAATAAAATACACAAAGTTACTATGTTGGGTTATGACACGTAAAGAATGTATCGTAATCTAATTTAATATTTGATTTTATGAGTAAACACAACAAAATAACTAACCAATTCTCAAAATTCGCCCTTTTGTTTATGTTTTACACCATTTTATCTAAAAATACTACAATTTAGCAAAATATTCTGGCATTATAGTTTTGATATGTTAAACTGCAAGGCACCATGTAACTTCCACAACTTAACATTTTCAAATATATTTGAGCCGTTCCCCAGGAAAACCGGGGTGAGTGACAAAATTGTGAAAATGTTGATGAATATATGGTTAGAAAGAAGAGACTCTTGTTAACAGATTCTGAAAATTTGAACACATTATTCGATACACCAACAAAGTTATAGACTTTTTAAACCAACCACTACCGCCTACTTTTTGGGTGACGTCGCGAACATCATTCTCTTCGTTTTTGAGGTGACGTCAACTGACATTTCAAAGATCCAGTATCTGATATTTTTTTGACATAAACTTTTAAAATTGTGGAACATTATAGAATCATATTCTTATTTTAATAAAACGTGTCCAATTTGTGAGTGTTTGCTCACAGAGAAACATTGCAAGTGTTTTTAGCCACTTAACCCTTGTTTTCCTTGATATGAGTACTGTTTAGAAAATGATCACCATAGCAACAACAGAAGTTATTTTAACACAATTTTAAAGAAAGCTTGAAGCTAATGTACATAACTATACTAACCAATCACTTAAATATGAAATCAAAGGACACAATTTTTTTCTCATTTTAGACATTTTTCAAAATCTTATTGCATAATTACTATACAATGTCATTAAGTCCGGGTTTCCTTGAGAACGGCTCATTTGTTTATGACATTGTTAGCAACCGATTCCCAAAATTCTCGGTATTGTTTAGATTTTGACATGTTTTGCCCCAAAATATCGGATTTTGGGCATCGGTCAGGAAAATGATTTTTAATATCGTAAACTGCAAGTAACAACATGACTATCACAATCTATTTTTATCCCATAAAACTGTGAATGGTAATGCCGGTTACTGATTCCAAAAAATCATGCTTAGCTTTTATATTTTGGTTTTACCCTAAAATAATAGACTTTCACAAACATGTAAGGACCTAGATTTTTAGTATGTTACAAAATACCCATAGAGTGACATCGTCAAACAAAAAATATTTTTTCGCAATTGTTCTCAAAAAAATATCTGCTCTGAACTAAATATGGTTTTCCCAAATATCATTTAGTTTTCAAGAGGTTGGGAATCGCAGAGCAGAGATCAGATTGTCTGATGATAATATCATTATTTGAATTCGATAGAGGAAGGTTTTATCTTTCAGAAAAAATACACTTTTATGAACAGTAAGTGAATATTTAACGACTTACAGAGAAATTAGTAGAACTTAAAATTCCCTATGCAGTATGAAATAAGGAAAATGCTGAAATTGCTACCAAAAGTGACCTTAAACATATCGATCTTTTGCATTTTCCCCACTGCATTTGCATGTTTGACGTTTTGTCTGTAGTTTGCAATAGTATGTAGATGATAAAAGTTTTGAAATTCAGCATAATAATTTTAAAAAAGACGATACATGTTGTTGTTTTAGTCCAGGGCCCGACTTAAACGACATGTTGACAAGTTCTTGTAGCGTCTCAGTTTAATTTTTCATGTTCGTTTTATATTGTTGGTATTTGGACTTGTGACTTGTTGTCAATTATGTGCTTTTTCATTAAATGTGTTTATTTGTACCTTTTGTGCCTTGTTGTTTCTGTCGGGTGCTTCTTCGCTTCCTAATACCGTTGTTTCGCGTAGTAACATAATTTCTAGAAATTGGTGATATATCTGATCTTAATCTTCAAAACCACCAACCATGATTTTTTTCAATTTAAATATAAATTTAAACTCAAAATAACTACAACCTTCCAAGTTTGACCATATGCAATTTTCTGAACTGGAAGGCACTTTTACCTAGTGACCTAAGGATAGGAATAAAAAATTGTATTTAAGCAAAGCGTTTAGAGCTTGTCTTCTTTTCTTGCCTTTTGTGCCAAATAATATAAACACAGTCTACCTTACAAGTATACATATGGTATGCATGGTTATCATTATTGGCAGCTTTCTTAAGGCTATGATCTAACCTCAAAGCTCGTTAAAAGGTTAAACCTTGATTTTGCTGAGCTATACAGTATACCAAATATCGAAATGTGCATCCATTTTACATAGTAAATCAGTGTAATCAGTATGTATACAATATTATCACATAAATCACGGTGTGGGAGTTTAATAAAGCCCATTCCATAAAAAAACGATATTACACTACTCAATAATATAATAACTATGCAAATAAGGCGGCATATCACTATTTTTATGTATTCATACGCTGTCAAAAAAAACATGGTCGACACACTGGCACACGGTGTCATCGATTTAATAAATTTGCATGAAAAAAGAACGTAGAACTAGTAAATTTGTGGGCCGACCGTGATTTTATCGTCAATGGTACAGGTCAGATCGATGGACAAAGCGAATCTGAAAATCTCAACGAGAATTTATAAGGGCATTTCAACTAAAAAATAATACATAAACACAAACCTACATTTATTTATTGAACATAGTATAGACTAACACTTCCCGCAACATTTTAATGTATTTTGAGTTTCATAACATTACCATAGTTACCGAGGCAAAACAATGTCAGAAAGAACGAATATAAGCCGACCACGTTACGTTTCCGCGCCGAAAAGCTGACGACGTCACGTTTTGTTATCACACGTGTTGGACAACATTGTAACGTCATTAAAAAAAGTTGTTCTCACATTGAATATAACGGTATTTACATATATGTGATAAAATATAATTATGTACATTATATATACCATATGTATACAGAAGGTAATTAGAAAACGAATAATCATTGAGTAGACGATTATTGAACAAATTTCATGCCGATTATAACAGAAAAATACTTACGTTTTACGGTCTTCGTTTCAGCAAACCTATGGGACCCTTCAATTTAAAAGAACAGAGGTTCATATTTAGACAAAGCTACACTGTAGTACAATAACGAGAAAACAAGAAACAAACTCTCCGAAAATTACTCTTTACTTATGGTAAAACAAGCTGTTTACTTCAGTTTGGTCAACATGACAAGTTCCTATTTTTATGAATATTTCTGTTTTCATTTGACATCAGCAATTCCGTAAACCCCTAGATACTAGTATAACGAAATCATTTAAAGAAACTGCAGAAATACGACGGACACCGACCTATTACGAGCCTTACATCACACAGAATAAAATGTGTTGGAATCAGGTGGTTGGAATTTATTGAAGAATAGTTAACCTAGGGGGGGGGGGGGGGGGGCATTACAAATACAGAATAGGTATCTACAAACGAATGAAGCTGAAATTAATGAAGATGTATATGACAGGAACGCCGGTTTGGTATAATACTGTCAGACAGAGCGAACCTGGGACCAGTAACAGTCAAAGAGGATGCTCTGTTACTAGATTGTAAAGTAAAGTTTATATCAAAGATCAATTATGCCAACTATCTCCATTTAAGTGTTATACAAATAATCACATCGATGGGTGCCCGCAAGACTGTAGTAACTACATATGAGTAAAGAAGGACTAACTGAAATCTTGCAGGCACCCCTTGCTATTCTAGTACATTGTATATATATCCATATCTTAATTTATTATATGTGTATTTCTACATTGGAGGTACCGTTTACACCAGACTATTACAGTTAATATATGATTCCATTAACATATGAGCCGCGATCTGAGAAAAGGGCCCTTAATGACATTGACATCAATTTGAGAAAATTGAGTTTAAAGTTACGACATCATTTTCTGCGAATTTCAGAACTAGGCAAAAAAATGCACAGAAATGTTTTATGTTGTATCCTGTCACATAATTGTTGCCTTGTAACATACTTAATATGGAGTTCTATACTAACACATGACGCCTATATTTTTGGGTTAAAACATGACAAATTACAAACAAAAGTGAGGATTTTT
This sequence comes from Spisula subtruncata, assembly GCA_963678985.1. Lineage (NCBI taxonomy): Eukaryota > Metazoa > Mollusca > Bivalvia > Venerida > Mactridae > Spisula > Spisula subtruncata. The sequence continues at coordinate 31,925 of CAVMCB010000100.1, read as the reverse complement.
GGAATCGGCAGACCACATGGTCATTTATAGTCGTATTTTATTGAAAACCACCTCAATATGAGTATAGTTTCTTGTAGTAATACATAGCTTATGAAATTATCCGTTATTGATCAAGATACGATATTTTGGGGTAAAATCCTTCAAAATATAAACACAAATGGTGATTTTTGGAATCGCTTTACAGTTATTCCATTTGTTATGTTATTTGATTATAAATCAGTATGCTGGACACATGTTGTCTGCCTGCATAAGATATTGCTAATCTGATGGCTCAAATGTTGTCCAATTTCAGACATTTTGGGGGCAAAAACATTGAAAATTAAACGAAAGTGAGGATTTTTGGAATCGATTGACCAAATGTTCATTTATAGTCGTATTTTATTGAAAACCACTGCAATTTGAGTGTAGTATTTTGTAGTGTTATATAGCATTTAAAATTACCAGTTATTGATCAAGATACAATGTTTTGGGGTAAAATCCTTCGAAATATAAACACGAACGGTGATTTTTGGAATTGGTTTACTGTAAAGCCATTTATTGTTTTATTTGATTATAAATCAGTATGATGGACACATGTTGTCTGCCTGCATAAGATATTGCTAATCTGATTTCTTAAATGTTGTCCATTCTCAGACATTTTGGGGCAAAAACATTGTAAAATTAAACGAAATTGAGGATTTTTGGAATCGATTGACCACATTGACATTTATAATCCTATTATATCTAAAACAACTGCAATTAGTTAGTAGTAAGTTAAAGTTTAATATATCAAATAATACATTATCCATTTTGATCACTTTATAATATTTTGGGGTAAAATCGTACAAATTATAAACTAAAATGGGGATTTTTGGAATCTGTTTAGTACAATGCCATTAATCACATTATTTAGTAACAAAGCACTTAGATAGTCACATGATGTCTTTCCGCTGAAGATATTTATAATCTAGTTTCAAAGTGATACATGGCTTGAGCTACTTTTGGGGTAAAACAGTCAAATATATTAACAAAACTCAGGATTTTTGGAATCAATTGATCACAATGTTATTCATAATCCTATTTTATCAAAAATAACTGCAATTGGTTTGTAATAACTTGTAGTATAATATATAGTAAGAACTTGATAACTTAAAGCTTTTGCTGAAGATACCATGTTTTTGGGTAAAATGTTACAAACTATAAACTTAATTGATGATTTCTGGAATCGGTTTAAACACAACACCGCATACTGTTCTAGTTGATAATTGAACAATACGAATAGGCACATGTTGTCATTCTGCACAAACATTAATAATATATTCTAAAAAGTTGCTCATTGTGTGATATTTTTGGGGTAAAACATTACAAAATATAAACATATTAAGTTAAGTAAATTTGAATCAGAAGACCATATAATTATTAATCATGGCATTTAATAAGAACTTACTGTGTTAGGTTGGTGGTAACAATTTGCTTAATACATCAAAACATTTCAGTATAAAGTGAGTAACATGTGTGAAATGCCATATTTTGGGATAAAACACTAACAATGTAAAAGAAAAACCTGTTTATTGGAATCTGCTAACTACAATGTTGAAAATAATTTAATTTCGATATAAAGCCTGTAATATGTACATACTGATTGGCATTTACAGCGTCCGAACTTTAGTGACAGAGAGTCAAGACAATACGACTTTTGGTTGTTAAACTAAGTCAGAAATAAACAAAAAATGAGGAATTTTGGAATCGACAGACCACAAAACCATTAATTATTATGGGTGATTAATAGCAATGTTATGAGTTAGCAGTCTCTTGTAGTACATTTTTAAATAACATATAAAAACAGCAAATACCTTCATTTCATAGAAATGTAGTATTGAAAAGTCAATATTTTGATGTTAATCCTAACGTAATATATTTTTGGAACTGTGCTGCCATTAATGATGTTATGAAATAAATATCAATAATTTCGGAATCAATTTGCCATCATATATCATCGTATGCGGGAATTGGTTTATGTAAGTAAAACTTTTTGAGAAAACCATACAATGAAGAACATGAAGTTTAACATAAACACGCCACTAAAAATTGCAAGCGTGACAGAGGCCTACATGTTTGAATCTACGACCCTTTGTATTATATTTACATCCATGTTGCCATGACAACCACTATATTTGTCAGAATATAACAATATTCAAGCGTAAATGTTATCATTATATGTTTTCCCTTCAAATTCCATAAACAAAATTTCAAACACATGCATTGGAAATTCTTTGAGTTATGACAGAATTCCAGATTTTGAAGTATTTTCAATATTGCGGTATCCATAGCAACCACATTCTTTGTTAAAATAAATTTATATTAAGATGTTCATACTCTTCTTATTGTCACCTACCTACATACCAGGTTTCATAAATCTAACTTGGAAACTGTATGAGTAATTTCAGGGTCCAGTCCTTTTTTACATATTTTTACTATTTCTGTCTCCATAGCAACCACAATTTCAGACACAATAAAAATAGACTTGCATAATTCTCTTTATTGCCCCTTATCCACATATCACATTTGCTAAGCATAACTTGAAAGGTGTTTAAGTTATATCAGGGTCCAGATTTTTGACGAACTAACTGACTAACGAACTGACTGACCGACGGAGGGCAAACCGATAGGCCCGTTTGAAAACCGGTTGGGGACTTATTTTTACATACTGTTCTGCTCCAAACATAGACTGCATTTTTATTTATACAAAGCTCATATACTGCAGTTGTAATATTTTCCTGGTCATTAGTAGTAAACCAGAGAATTTTGCATATTTTAGTAATTGAATAAATGGTTGCTATGGCAACAAAAAATAAGACAAAAGCATATTTATACACACACATGTTACTCCTCCCGAATGTGTATCATTATTCAAATGAAAAATTAAATCCGAGCAGATTAACAGCAGTGTGAAAATGCCACTTAAACACCAAACGGTAACAAAATATGTCCATGTTGAGATACCCGTTTTGCCAAAAATGCTCATGTCATTGGTTCCTTTAAAAGTCATAAAATTGTTAATATTTTAAATTTTGACAAAAAGTTTTCTTTCTTGCACACAGGAAAGATAGATTCTTCGGAAAATGCAAAAAAATGAAAATCGAAAATTTTTCATTAAGGGCCCTTTTCTCAGATCGCGGCTCATATTCTTTTAGGCGTTGGAGTGCACATTCATAGCTTTAGAACTAGTCATAAGCTTTAGTTCAACTGTTTGCTCATCACTAGAATCACGTTTTAAACGGTTATGTTTCATGCAATTTTGGTGTTCTATAACTTCACCATTTGTTTGCATCTATCAATGTTATAACCCTGCAAGAGGTGTGCTCCCCAATTTAACAGGGAAATACAAGAATACAGACCCTCGGTCAATTTATCACTGTCACTGTCGAACTAATAATAGTCCACAGCGTAACGATATGTATAATGTTGACTTTGAAGGTAGACATTTTGATATTATATATCGTTATAACACTTGTCTTAAATAATGCGTCTAGATTGGGCGATCGGGCAGAGGGCTATGTGCCTGCATAACGTTTCAGTTGATATTTCGTCCTTTGTATGCTAGTACGTATCCAAACATATTAACCTTATTTCAAGCGTATTTAAAATAGCTTTTAAGATGTTGTTTCCATTGTCTTAATTAGTTATATGAATTTTTCACTAATGGAAGGGTCACTAAGTACAATCGTGGCACCGTGCATTTTGAAAAAAATATGATGATAAACTTACCAAGTCCCTCGGTTCCTGAAGTGGCCATTTTTCACAGAATCTGAAATAGGATATACAGAAATTAACCAGACCTTACAAATTATTTATACACAATCGACTTAAAAAGAAATTCTTATAAACAAACTGCATGTACTTAAATATCATTTATATTCCTTAATTTGAAGAATTAAATAAACTAGTAACCAGATAACCACTGACTCCAAAACTATTAAGTCAAAACTATGACACATTATTATATGCAGTCATTTTATATGTACATTTATAATTATTTACTTTGTGGAAATATCAAATTTGCATTTTGAAAAACTACATGTAATATAAGGTTGACATTTGCACTGATACATAACTGATACACTATTCATGTAGGCCATTTGTCGTAATTAATTATCCTATTAATATCCAGACTAAGGTTGTGCAGTCTGTGGTGTACACACGATTGTTACCGGACGAGCAATTAATTCATGTAGCAGTCGTCTGTGAGCTGGGCACAAATACCACACGATGATTATTGATCGGGGTGACCGTTCTAGGCAAGCACGGCGTGCGTGTAAACGGACGCTGGGAACTTATGAAAGTATTTAACAGAGATGTTGTTGTTCGAATTCTACTATGCCACAGCTCTGTCTAAACGAATGCACGTATGGTAACCTAAGAAATAATTTACACCTTCTAAAAAGTAACACTAGATGATGCTACATATCAAAGCTCTAGGCGTTGTTGTCAAAATAAGACAAGAATATTTCTATATTTTCTCTATACATGTATACGTCTATGTAAAACTGGTGACCTCCAGGGTGGGGAAATTTTGATCCACTGACAAAATGTGACCAATCTTGTTAGAAGACCATTAGCTGATGCTACTTACCAAATATGAAACCCTGTGCCTTGTGGTTTCAGACAAGAATAGTTTTTAAGTTTGCATTTTAAACCATCTTTTATGGTGTCATAGCCTTATTAATCAACATACCGGAACCATTTGAACGATCGTGGCAGAGGACCACTGGATGATGCTAGATACCAAGTATCAAAGCTCAAGGCATTGTAGTTTTAGACTATGTTTATAGGTTTTCCCTATATAAGTCAATGTAAAACTCGTGCCTACCCCCCCCCCCCCCCGGCGGGACCAATTTTGTTCACAGGGGCATAATTGTAAAATTTGTAACGTGCACCGGCTCTGACTAGGCCAGCTACCAACTATAAAATAAAACTTCACAAGATACAGGTAGTCACACACAGACTACCATAAACTTCAACACAAAATACAATGCTAAACGGAGCTCAAACCATGAGCCAAGAACTTAACAACAACCTCAGCGTGAAACAATCACGTAATTCATGTTATATGTACAGTAATCAACTATTTATAAATCACGACCTACACTTGTGGTCAACAGGCATGGAAAATCAAATCACCAAATAACTTCCAAGAATGTTTCGACTCAGACAAGCGTCCGACCTAACAAACTTCCAAACCTAGTCAATACAACTTAAATTGACTAGTACCACGACCACGAGGCGAGACCCAAAACATACAAGTTTTGAAAACTAAAACAACGAGAGCTTCAACCACAGCACATTATAACAGCAGGCAGTTCGAAATCCACTACCTACAACGATATCAGTTAAACTAAAAACCCTAATGTTCCACGCTATCAACGTTCGCCAAGATCAACCACCACAATCCAAATAGTCTATGACGGAAACCCGGCAGTACCAACTATGCCTAATCGAGCGCCCTTGCAGGTCGAACGATTCCGTATATAGAGGCACCACACGAAGTTTAAGTCAAGCCTAAAATACCCGTCTAACTCCTTCTGTCTATTCTTTCAAACCACAACCCGGCAACACACAGCTATGCCTCATCGAGAACCCTTGCAGGTCGAACGATTTCGTATATAGCGGTGTCACACAAAGTTCTAGCCAAGACCACCAGCTTAAGAAAGTTGTTACCTCTCGGATAGAGCATACAATAATGACTGATTTCATTTGATTTGATTTGATTTGATATGAGTTTATAAGGTCCTCGTATCGTCCCATACCTTTCGGTAATCTGGATTTTTTATAGGACCCCGGCATGTACCCCTTCATGCCGAGAAAGTTAAAAAGTTTGAAATAGGGTAAATTTGTCTTGCAGATAATTTTTCTGCAAGCGTTAGCCGGACGTTTAGTTTTTGTGTTATTTAATGTAAATACAAAAATCGACCAATGAGATCTAGAGCATTTGTATTTACTCCTACTTGTCCTACATTGAAGTGAGTTGCGTCCCTGTGGTCTTGGAAGCAATTGACAATCAAGACCATCAGGAGACATAGAAATTTAGCGGCACTGTGGTGTCAAAGGGTGCCTGAAGCAGACAAAAATTTATCTTAGTTTTTAAAATGCAGTCTGGTTTGTCCGGACACGGACGGGTGCTCACGGCTGAGTTTCACAGGGGCGTTGAAACTTGTTTCACAGGGGCATTGAAACTTGTTCGGACGGGTGCTTTTGGAGAAACCAGACAGCTGAGATCGTTCATCCTCCCACACCGGCGATACTCGAGTTTCTTTGCTTCAGTTTCTCTTTCACGGACTGAGACGTGCGTCTCTTACTTATTTGTCCTAACTTAATTCCTACTCGGGCTAAGACATGCGTCTTTTAACTTACACATTGAATTAGACTTCTCTCTTGTTCGGGCTAAGACAGGCGTCTTTTAACTTAATGCAGTAAGTGAGTAATTAAGTGAAACTTGTTCTCGTACTCGGACTGGGCCGGGCGTGCCTTCACCTTATACATATTTAACTATACATTTGAGAAATAAAAAAAAATAAAAAAATAATGTGTGTGATTTTTGTTCTGTATCTGACAATAATACTTATATTCCTTATATACTTAGTAGTACTCCTAACACTAGTAGTGGGACAATTTCAATTCCTATCAAAAATATTCATAATAATAAGAGTGCTGCTTGGCACAAAAAAAAACACTTGGCTTTCCATACTTTAGTTTTGATTTTTATGATTACAACTATTTTTTTTTTTTTTTTTTTTTTTTTAATTTTTAAATTTTATGTTTTTTATTTTTAGTTTTTATCATCTATTTTATTTTTACATGATTTTATAGATTTACTGGGTTTTCCTAGTTACCTACTGGGGTGATCTCATAAGGGGTTGTTATTACAGGTGTTGGAGTGACGGCGCCTAGTTTATCCGTCATGGATATACCAGACTGCTCAGTCTTAATTGATTGCATTAGGTGACATTACCCTTATTGGCAGTTTTAATTGGCATGTTACTGTTTATTGACGGGTAATGTTTTGCTATATATCATTTGGGTATATAAGTTGTATACTGACTTGTAGCCCTCATTATTTCCACTACCATGCCTAGGATTGCAGTATTTGGCGATAGCTTTGTGCGGCGACTTGGTGAATATTTGGAGCAGACCGGCACCACGCTGTACCCGCCCTATACCACTTCATTCTATGGAAAGGGCGGTATGGGGGCAGAATGCTATGATCGCCGCCTGTTGGAGGACCTGCTCAGGTGTAAGCCTGATGTGGTCATAGTCATGCTGGGTGGTAATGACATTACTCCGATGTCTAGCCATAAGGATATTTTCCACCAGATTTGTCACCTGGTGGGGGATATTCGTAGAGGCGGCGTGAGCCAAGTCTACATAGTTGAGGTCACCCCCTGGGGAGATTTCCGCAAGTGTCCTGGCCTAACACAGGACTGTTTTGATAGGCAGCGCATCAACCTTAATAGGAGGATGGCCAAGTGGTTTGGCCGGGACTTGGTTAGGATTCCTAATCTTAGGTTTTTTAAGCATGTTGCCCCGGATCAGGTGCATTTGAATATTGAGGGGATGCGCTGCTTATTGCTGAGGCTGCGGCAGACACTAATTGCTGCATATGGTCATTTTTAGAGCATTTACGGGCTTCTAAATAATACCACCCAAACGGCCCTTTTTAGGGCCCCACATATACATGGGAGAAATAGTTACTCTGAATTGTCAAGTGATTGTGGGGATGCGCGGTCTGGTGGGGGATCCTAGTTAGGGACCCGGTAAATCACTTTATACTTTGTATTTTTACCTACATTTATAAGGTCCAATATTCATTATTGGTAATTTATTTGTTTATCATGATGTAATTGACCCTATTGATGAATTAACTCTTAATCCCTTATTTATTAGATTATTAATAATTTAGTTTGCCTAATTACTTCTTATTTGTTTAGATGTTTAGTTATTTACATACCGATGGAACATGATCTTTAAGATTTTTAATAAGGGGGGTAATTGCGTATGGCTTGTGCTTCCAATTTAGTCAAGGGAGGTAACTAGATTTGGGTCGTAACCTTGGTTACTACCCATCATGCATTGTAATCATGGATGTACCGGAAATTTCACGGCATGTGTTTTACGGATAGAATTGTTGCGTTTTCCAGCTTATATTTCGTTGGTTTATGGGTCATGGGTAAGTAATTTGCATTAAATCGCTTTATTGGATGTGGAGGTACTGATTTGGGTCTGGTTGACGTGTTGTCACAACATATTTATCGAAATAAGCTGGATTCTAAAATTGCGGAAGTTGACCTGGGCGAAATGGCCGGAGAGTTGCTGAGATTCGGATACACCTTTCGGATATATATGTATTCTATGGCTTACAGGACGGAATTCTACGGTATTTCGCTTTAATGGATATGTATGTGCCGCTACGGCTTGGATGGACGGGTTGTCGCACCCTTTTTACCGGACGGGGCCTGAGTTGGAAGCACTGGAGTTAACTAGTTTGGAAACGTTGGGAAGTGGATGCGGTTCGGATGCCTTATTTCGGATACAGAAGCAGTGACTGATGAAAGAACTACTGGGTGGAGGATTGGTGGATTATACCCGTATATAGATGGATTGGAGGTCGTAGAAGATGGGGACCAACATGATTCGGGTATTCGTAACTATTATGGGTTAAGAACGGGCGTGTATCGATGTGTTATATTGTTGGTTGTGAATTTTTCCAATCAACATATAAGTATGTCACTGCTTGCTTAGTAAATATCAACTAATCGAACCGCTCAATGGATCTAAATGCATTAAGGGGATGCTGGCACGGTATGATTATGGTATGTCATAGTTTATTGTTATGAGACTTATTTTTGTTGATGGGCTTGGACTTGGGATACTGTACTTAGTGGTCTAACCATGCCAACTTGTGTTAAGCAACCACATTCCATCGTCATGATTACATTTTGTTATTACATATTTTGCTTTATTACAATTTACTTTATTCCTAACACCTATGATTATATGCAGTTTTTAGTCATTTTAGGTGATTATTGTTGGACCTCTGCATAGCGGCCACCTGTTCCTATTTTATCTTTAAACTTGTTAGTACATATTAATTTTTATTTTTAAATTGATTTATCCATAACACCTATGAGTGTATGCAGTTTTAGTTATTTTTAGGTATTTATTACGGGACCTCTGCATAGCGGCCACCTGTTCCTATTTTATTTTTAAGGCATAACAACCGATACGCCAACCCGCCCCAGGCAAATAACACTAGTATCGTCCTCGCATTGAGGCTCCGTCTTCTTAAGGAAGATATTTTTACCATTTTGTGTCATTTTACCCACAACATGTTGGCATATTAATTGATCTTATACTTAGATATTTAAGATTTTTAAGTATTTTACAGAGCTACAGATAGGCTGTTTACCATGATATTTGAATTATAAATTTTCTTTGAAGGCCAATTATGTCCCAAGTGGAAGATATAAGATTAAGCAGTTATAATATGAAGGATCCAAAAATAGGAAGGGGTGAATTAGTGAAAAACAGTATATAAAAGATTTTTAACATAATGAGTTTGATTAATTATCCAAACGAATTTGTCAAAGTTCATTCAATATTGAAATTGGGGGGCAAAATACCCCGTGGACCAAAACCTTGTCTGTAGCTCCGATGTTATATTAATTTTATGTCGCCTATTATGGATTGACAACTTTGGTACCGTCCTCGCATTGAGGCTCTGTCTTCTTAAGGAAGATATTTGTACCGTCTGTCATCTTTCCCTAATAGACTGCCTAATTAAGTTTATTTTATTGGTATAATTTGATTGTTTATTTATGCCTTTAACTTATATATTGATTTATTTATGCATTTATTAATTTAGTTTGCTTTATTTATGTATTTATTTCTTGGTTTGTTGGTTTAACTCTTAGTTTGTTAATAGTTGGCTTCCCGTCAAGGGTTGGTAAGAGGGGTATCGTCCTCACATTGAGGCTCCGTCTTCTTAAGGAAGATATTTTTACCCCTATCTTATTTACCCTCAACAGGTTGCCTACTTGAGTAAGATAAACATTATGCCTGATTCTGAGTTATAATTTATCTTCATATCCGGTGTTTCGGATGTATTTAAAGAGCGCTAGCCTGACCCTTTGCACTAATTTACTTGGTGGATTAAAAATAGAACGTTTGTTGACAATTTGTAAGCCAGCATCCAAAAGCTCGGCTTCTAGTATTTTCCTATGGTTGGTATGCAACTGACACTCAAAGACAAAATGTTCAAACGTTACTGGCTGATTGCAGTTTGGGCAATTGTCGCCATTGGGTTTTCTTTCAGCACCCAGATAGCTTGCCCCTAATTTGAGTCTAGTAAATATCTTATCGTGTAAAGGATTGTTGCTATATGTCTTTAATTTGGTTGGTAGATGCTCAGAATCAAACATACTCTTATCATATTCACTTGAGTTCCAGTATTTCTTAAATTCCTGTTTTATTTTAGATTTAATGGCACTGTATGACTCTGATAAGCTTAACTGTAAGGGTACAGTGGTGCCTTCTGTACATGCAAGTTTGGCTGTTTGGTCAGCCTTTTCATTCCCTTCTAGTCCTACATGGCTGGGGACCCAGACTAACTTGACCGATTGGTTATTGTTTTGAATCTGGTGCAGAAGATTCAGAACTTCGGACATTATTTCTGGCCGGGTACTTGAAATCCCTGTTTTAATGGACATGAGACTACTTAGACTGTCACTAAATATTGCTGAGAATTGATACTTTTTCCGTAGGGTCCAGAGCAATGCCATTTGGATCCCTATTAATTCACAGGTATAGATAGAGGCCTCTTTGGGGAGTTTGATACCCTTATTTACCATTGTTTCATTATCTGGTGACCTGACATACATGCCCGTCCCGGTGTTATCCAGGGTTTCATCCTTACTACCATCGGTGTAAGTTTGGAAATAATTAGAGTAATTATCTTCAATATGCTGCCTGCATATTTGCAGGTTGTAACCATTGGTATAGCTTTTGGACGTAACCTGCAGTAGGTCTAAGTCGGGAATATTATTACTTATATCAGGGGGATCATAGTACACCGGTGGTGCAGCTACTAGGTTCTGAACATTATATGCCTCGATGCATTCCCTAACTTTTTGTGAGTATGGGACTTTAAATGTAACATATTTGGGCTTTACAGTGTACACCTTGTGCTCATATATTGGGTCTTTAGTGACCTATCATTGATAGGCAAGTTCGATCCTAACCGGCCTGACCTAACCCAGTATTTGAGCATGCTCTGTTCCCGTTGGAATCCTAGTGGGAGTTCGCCACATTCAATTAATAGGGGTAGCCTGGGGGTGTACCTGTATGTGCCAGTAACTATCCTGAGGGCCTTTAATTGCAGTGTTTGTAACCTATTGAGGTCCGCCTTACTGGCAGAATTATAAACTATGGAGCCATAGTTTATTTTCCCAAGTATGAGGGCCTTATAAACTCTGTGCAGACAACTTTTGTTTGATCCCCATGAGTTCCCTTTAACTACCCTTAGCAATTGACAGTCCTTATTGCACCTTTTAATTAATGAGTCTATATGCTCCTTCCAAGTTAGGTACTTATCAAAGATCATACCTAAGAATTTGGCAGTTTTATTATATTGTAGTTCCTGATTATTTATAGTTAATTTAGGAAAATCAATAACATCCTCAGGGGGGCTATTTCAAAAATAATGGCTAATAAAATTAAACAAATGTCAGATTTTAAATGCTATTTAAACGCAAATTTAGTTATTAGATATGGATGAGATATCATCATAGTCTGCAAAAATGGCTAAGTGCAACATATAAAACACACAATAAATTTTTCAGACAACATTTAATACAACCCAACAAGCTAAAAATGGCTAAATACACATACTATTTAACTGTTCATTATACATATATATAAATCATATTTTGTCTTCAGTGCACATTCATTTTTAGCTGACAAGATAGAAAACAAAAATATTTCATTCAAATTCTTTCAGAGTTAGAAAAAAATTGCCAAAATGACATTTTTACTTATTTTGAGGCAATTAACTGAATATATTAGATCATACAATTTCCTTTCTGTTTCAATACTATCAAAAGACTCACTGATTACATTTTTTTATTGTACAGTAAACAATATCTAGTGACATTGAAAAAGATATTCCTCACAGGAATTATGATTTAACTTCATACAGCCTATATAAAAAATGAACGAAACTTGTTAGAAATTGTCACACTCCTGACAACACTCCAAACTGATAAAGAATATTGTTTCAAATAAGAATTCACTTGAAATAACTCATTTAAATGTAATATCTGCATTATATTAAAGTAATTGGCAGCCTATTCAACATTCCAGAACAATTTTGAAATTACTCCTGGGAACAAATTGCAACCATGCAACAACATTACTAATGAATGTTACAGTTCACAGCTGCCTAATACATAGACTCTTCACAGCCTTTCTTTTACTGTTCTTTTGATTAAACATAATTAATGATAAAGCAGAACTGAACTATTGTAAACTAATGTTTCAAATTTTATTAACACATGAACACATAATTATGCAAGGTTATTCATTTATGTCACACTCCTGACACAAGTACACTTGGGCACTAACTAAACAGTATTTCACAATGCTTCAGTTCATTGGTATCAAACTGGTGTTTCAAACCTCCTCCAGGCATTAATTTTGGGCAGGGTCATTTATATGAAAACTTCATCACAACATTTTGCCATGATATGTCATCTTTTATGGCCAGAAGTAAATCCTGTAGAACTGGTACCTTGTAAGAACCTCAACTGTATGTCTCCATCCACCTTCAAGACCTGTTGAGTAAATGTATTCAAACAATGTCAAGTTTGTTTTTATGGTTTCAGTATAAATTATTATACACATCTGAATAGTATTCAATTGGATTGTTTACTTATTATAACTGAATAAATATATTTGAATTCTTTGATAAGTCTATATTATACCTCTGCTACCTAATTTACTAAAGGAACTTCTTGTGGCATGAAACCCTACAAACAGCTACTTAATTGTTTGGTGAATACTGGCAATTTATAGATTCCATTATATAAACAGTTTTTATATTGCATTAATTGAAGCTTGTAATAACTTCAAATTAATGTAAATTAAACTTGTACATAATGTCATTCAGATTCTGTATAATATATGTAAATATACTCACCTATCGATAGGTTCTAGGATAACATACTGTTGTAGCTCTGGTTGGTACCCTATGACTAACACTGTTATATGGTTTATTCCTTTTGTGACATCTGAGTTATCTGCCTGTACTATCTGTAAGGTGAAAGGCTAAACTTTACAGGTAATATTGATGCATGGAATTGGTAAGCATACGGTTTATGAGCTCTGCTGTGCAATTTCCGATCTCTTATAAAATATCATGATTTTTTTGGGGGAAACCGTATTAAGTTCAAAGCAGATATTTTTTGAGAAAAAATATGAAATATATTTTTGTTTCACATTGTCACACTATGGGTGTTTTGTAACATACTTAAAATCTAGGTATGTACATGTTTGTGAGTCTTTAATAATCATTTTGGGATAAAACCTTACACATATAAAAGCATAATTTTTTTAATCTGTACCCCACATCACCATTAACAATTGTATTGGAGAAATTACATTGTGATAGGTACTTTGGTATTTGTAGTTTACAATATCAAAAAAGCTTTCTGGGTTGTTGTGCAAAATCTGATATTTTGGGGGAAAATCTAAACAAAACTTTAAAGCGTGCATTTTGGGTATCGGTTGATTACAAGGCATTAAAAGATATATTTGAGAAATTTTAACTCTGGTAGGTACATAGTGCATTGCAGTTTAAGAAATCAAAATATAATGTCAAAACATTTTGCTAATTAAGAGTCTTTTTGGGGGTAAATAGTGTATAACAGAAATGACAGTGCTCCAGATAAATTTTAGGTGCAATGAGTGGTTCACTCCCTGTTTTCAAAACTAATGAGTGAAACACTACGGTGACAAAATATCAATGACTCCGGCTTTAAACATATAGAGTGATAGTCAAATTCAATAAGTAAGCAATAAAAAGTTCCTTTTTCCAAATGCCTGTGCTGTCTCATTGAAATATGCCCGGTAGCTAAAGTTTAACACTTATCAATATATTGACAAAGTGGAAGTAAAATGCATCTTTATTTTCCCATGACATGATGTGTAAATGAACTGTGAAGCATTTATATTGAATGATCTGCATTCAAATTTTTTTTTAAGTTTGTTTTTTTAATTGAATTACATGGTACAATAAATCCATCCTTAACATCGACTTTAACTTACCGTGAAACTCGCAATTTTCGCATGTTGTCAATTGCTTCTGTCAATGTCATGAATGTTTTTTTTCTCATTCAAGCTTTTATCAAAGCATCTTCCATGATAAATTATATGCAAGGTCGTACATAGTCTCATGTGTTACCACATCTGGTTTAAAATACACGCATATGAGAGTTTTATTCCTGCATATTTACCGGTACAAACTTTTGTTTTCGAAGTGACATTTGTCAGTGGACTTTTCTACATGTACACCGGATTGGTAGTGTCTAAAACCAAGACAACTGACCGGATTACGGAAGAGTTACTTCCCTTTGACGCATCGGAATCGATCAGAAATGCGTGATCGTCTTTTTCAATGCGTTTTACGACGCACAGAAATAATTTTTAATGCGTTATTCGTTAATTTCAATGCGTAATCACGCTTTCACGCACCTTATCTGGAGCTCTGGAAATGAAAAGTGAGAATTTTGAGAATTGATTAATTATTTTTTATGTTTACACAAAAATAAAAAAATAATTTAATAGATTACTACATTACAAGCTTTGAATGATCATTCTTCAGACATTCACTGTACTAACATGTTCTTTCTGCTGAAGTAATTTTCATCTCAGCAGCTGCATGTTTTAGGTTTCTTAATGACCTTTTGATTCCTGTTAGACATACCATCAAACTGATCAAAATAGACAAATTGTAGTTTTTTGGTCAGGAGTGTGACAGTGAGCACCTGCATTCTAAATTTCATGCAGGAAAGGCAAAATATTATGTAAACTTCTTTAACTTATTGTTAACATCTAGACAATAAAGAAAACATTATAATGAAAATCATGTATAAAAGATTATTTCCAATCCTAACTTTTTTTTCATTTGTTCATATTCAGATTTTTTTAATTTTAAATTGAAGTAAAATTTAGAAAAACAAACAATGAAAAGGACTTACCTTTATACAGGAAATGGCTTATTCATATTCCATTTTTTGTTTTAAATCAAAAAATTACTGCAAACAAACTCCGATATATCTGAAATAAAGGCTTTAGAATGGTGCGATAACATCAAAATGTGACGTCACACTCCTGACAAACACATGTAGGCCTTGTGTGCCGAAATAGGTCCTTAAAGGCACTCCTAATTAAACTTATAATCATTGCATGTCTAAGACTTTCAGGAAAAATACAATGAATTACACATATTAAGGTCCATGTTGACAAAATTTTCCAATATATGCATGATGTCACACTCCTGACCAATTTGGGTAATATTTTTTTGAGGCTGCTAACAAACAGTATGATTACAATCAGGGTCAAAAGTTTGTGCCTATGAAGTCTAGACACATTGCACTAAAAGTGTATTTATGAAACACTAATTTACAATAACTAATAGAACACTCACAACTACTTAAAGTTAATGTTAATGCTTTTTTTATGTAAAAAAATATTATCACTGACCGGACTGATGACCATATATTTTAAACACATAAAACAGTTTTCTGTTATATTTTGACACTATTCAATGCTAAAGATATATAGCTATAAATAAAATAACACTTTGGCTAGTTTATGTCACTACTTATTTGGTAGAAATGTTTTGAAAAGACACCTTTTTAATAATTGTCACACTTTTTTGTCACACTCCTGACATTTTTGGCATGTTATTTTAGTATATTTTCTCACGTGATGATGCGATTTTGATAAAACTTCACAGATAAGTGCAGGACATGAAAAGTCATCTCATGAACAACTTAAAAATATTCTACAGTGTTTTATGCATTTTTAGCAGAGATAAATTAAAATTAGCCATTTTTTTTGAAACAGCCCAGGGGCTTTTCTCATATGCTTGTGAACTATCAGAACTTGCGTTTTTGCTGGGTTGATTTTAAAACCAAATTTATTACTCCAGTTTTGGATGCAGTCTAAGGTTTTTTGGGCTCTTTTTACCGCTAATTGAGGGCTTTTTGAAGTTACCCAAGTTGCAGAGTCATCAACAAATTGTGATAGTTCAGCTTTTTCGCAAGGCAGTCGGTCTATACCGTTGATTGGTCCATTAAGTTTTTTAATTTCATCATGGAGTGTATTCATGAAGACACTAAAAATGATTGGTGATAATACACTCCCTTGCGGGCAGCCATTAACTAGTTCTACTATTTCTGATTTGTGGCCATTCCATCGGACTTGAATTTTTCTAGAACTTAAGAAAGATGCCAGCCATTTTAACATTCTGCCTTTAATACCTATGTCTGCCAAATATTTTAGGGCGCCACCATTCCACATTTTGTCAAAAGCATTGCTGAGATCTAAAAAGATAGCCACTAGGTACTCATTACTTAATTGTGCCCTTTTACAATCTGCCTCTAAACGGACTAAATTGTCTTCGCATGAATGGAATGAACGACAACCTGATTGGACGTTTGAAATAAGGTTGTTCTGTTCTAAATGGTTGCACAGTCTATTTTTGATCATTTTCTGCATTAATTTGGTAAATGTAGATGTTAATGATATTGGGCGATAGGAAGCTGGGCTTTGTTTATCTTTGTAAGGCTTTAGTAGCGGGATAACTATTGCCTTACTCCAATCCTCAGGTATAGAACCAGACTGCCATGATTGATTATATAAGTTTAATAGTGACTTTTTGGCTTCCATTGGGAGATGTCTTAGTATTTCATAGTGAATACCATCGTCACCTGGCGCGCCATTTTTACACCTAATTAAAGCCTGCTCTAGTTCTAACATATTGAAATCCCTATTATACTTTAGATTTTTATGGGGATATGGGAGGTTTAGAATTACAGGTATTACATGATCATCATGTTTTGTTTTACGCTGAATAAACTCATCTGAGTATCCTTCATTACTACTCGTGGCCTGGTAATGTTTTGCCAGGGAGTTAGCCTTTTCTTCATTATCTGTGACAATTTGTCCATTAAATAACATTGCGGGCTCGCTCGCTGGGGGTTGGCCTTTGATTTTCCGAATAAAATCCCACAGCTGTTTGGATTTGGTTTCAGTATTGATAGAGCTGCAAAAACTTTTCCAGCTCTCTTGCTTAGCTTTTTTGATTGTGGTGTCTGCCTGACTCCTTAATAATTTCCAATTTTGGGCATTACTTTGGGTCTTATGTTTATTGAACTTATGGTAGGCAATCTCCCAGGCTTTTATTGCGGTATCACACTCAGCATTCCACCATATTACTAACTTCTTTGGTTTGATCACTTTTGCCTTAGCTTTTGGAATAGTTTTTTCTAAAATGTTATTAAGTTTGTCTAAATAATCAGTGAACACCTCATCTATAGACTCAGAATCAGTTAAAGTGTGAAGTTGTTCATTACATAATTTCTGAAAATCCTTCCAATTTTCTTTGGAGGCTTTATGTAATTTCCATTTATCAACTGTTATTTTGGCATTGTTTCTGTAATTGAAATCTAGCGTTGTTAAGATTGGCAAGTGATCACTACCACAGGAGTTGTTGAATACTAAGAAGTCTGCCCTCGTTCTTAGATTGTCTGATACCATAGCTAAGTCCAATGCTGAGTTTGAGCCTACAGCAGTTGAGCTTATTCTCGTAATTCGATTGTCGTTAATTATTTGAAGGTTATTATCCTCACAGAATTTAATTAACATATCGGCCTCAGTGTCTGTACGGAAATCATTGTCTGGGTTCCATAGTGGGTGCTTAAGGTTGAAATCCCCCATGATTACTGTATTTGGCGTTATCTTATTTAACCCCTTTTGCAGGTTATCTTTATTATGAAGTTTGCCCTCTTTAATATAACAATTGTAAATGTTAATATTGGACATTAACCCGTGAACAGTGACCATTTGAGTTTCAAAAACATTCTGATTCTTAACTTCAGTATATGAGTAAGGGATTCCATTTCGGACATAAATACATAAACCACCCCATCCTGAAACATCATATTCCCTGGGACAGTTAAGCGGAGCTTGGTACCCTGTCAATTTAAGCGGAGCACTGTTTGCCTTGTAGTGCGTTTCCTGTAAACATATGATATCTATTTCTGAAGTGGAGTTATTAATGAATTGTTGGAACTCTGCCCTTTTACTCACGTGCCCTCTTAAACCACCCGTATTCCATGACAAGACACTGAGGCTCCTATGTGTTATAGGATTATTTGTGTTAGCCATTATTTAACGGGAGTGGTCTTTTACTAGGGGGTTTTAGTTAAGATTATTCCTTATTTAGGTTACTTTATTGTTTTAAACTATTGGTAAGTCTTTTAACCTTAGTAGCTTTTTTTGACTCCTAAGCCTATTTCCTATTTTTGCTGGTGTGGGTTCCCCAATTAGTTTCCCGTTTCTAAGTTGTTTCCCTTTTGGGTCATCCAAGTTAGCTGAGGTGGATGTGTCCCTGGAATTTGGGGAATATGTTTGTTGTACAGTGGGTTCATGAACCTCGGAACTGCACTCGGGTACTTGCCGGGATTCCTCTTTGGCAGGAGGTTGAGCCAGGGGGGTGGGATCCTCAGTTAGTGGGGTGTTTGTTGGCTGTTCAGCGGATTCTTGAACCGCCAAACAACACTCGTGGTCTTTTTGGGATGCCTCTTTCGTAGGGGCTTGAACTGATGGGGTATGATCCTCAGTTAAAGGGGTGTCCGTTGACTGGACAGCGGGTTCCTGAACCGCCAAACAGTACTCAGGTACTTGTTGGGATGCCTCTTTGGCAGGGGTTTGAGCCAAGGGGGTAGTTTCCTCAGTGAGGGGGGTGACCGTGGGCTGTACAGCGGGTTCTGAAATAGCCGAGTAGCTTTCAGGGACCTGATGGGATGCCTGTTGGACGGGAGCTGGGTCTGAGGGGTTACTTGCCTCAGGAGCCTGGGTTTCTGTTTGCTGTACAGCGGGTTCTTCAACCGCCGAACAGCTCACAGGGGTTTGCTCTACCATAGTTGGGCATGGCGTTACCTGGTTCGCGGGTTCTTCAACCGCTACACAGGTTGTGGTAACTTGGACTGCCTTAGGAGTCTTATTTATTCTACGTCTCTTAGCCTTTGATTTAGTTTCGGTTTCAATTTGAGTTTGAGCCTTATTTACAGTTTGAGTTTTAGTTTGCTTAATCTTATCTTGATTGCATTGCTGCTTTATTTCATTAACAAATGATTTTAAGATTTGCACAATTTGTGCCTCATTTTTACCTATTAGTTTAGTTGCTGTAATTTTAACCCTATCATTCGTTGACTTTTTTGATGTAGTTTGAAGATTTTTAGGTTTTTTAGTTTTGCTGCTAATCTTGATTTGATTTTGAGATTTAGCTTGCTCTTTAGGTTTATTTTGCGTTTGATCCTGGCTTATCTGCTTTAAAAATCCCTTATATGATTTGCATCCTTTGTATGCTGCACTGTGGTTTCCCTGGCAGTTAGCACATTTCTTGACCTGGGAATTGCATTCAGTATGGGTATGGGGTCCCGCACAATGGGGGCAGATGGCCTTTTTGGTGGGGCAGTGAACATTACTATGTCCATGCTTTTGACAAATGTTGCACCGGATGGCCGAGGGGGCAAGTGGGGTGACTTTATGCTTCATGAAAATGCTAGGGGCTTTCTTGGAATTGAACGTAACTAGAACAGTATTTGGTTGTCTGCCCTTTTTGACAGCAACTACCTCATTTCTTTTCCAGAGAATGTCCTTAAATGTTCTAAAAGTCTGGTTTCCCGGTATCGCAAGTACTCCCTTTCCTAACTCATTAACCCTATTGATGCATAGATCTAACCCATTTGGGACCTTAAGATATCCTGAACCTAACTTGATAGCCTCATGCATGGGCAACGAGAACAGTAGTTTGGCCCCACTTTTGACCCTGGACTGTTGGAACGTTTTAAGTACATTCTGACACACATATCCTATAACCTTATTCTTTTTCCCCAGCAGATCACCTATGATCTTAATGTGCATTAAGACATAACCTAGAGTCATTGTAGTTTTGGAGTTTAAGTTTGATTTTTAAATTTAAGTGAATTTAAATTTAATTTTAAATTTTAAACCTAAACTTAATTTTAGATTTTAATATGAATTTGAAGTTTTTAGATTGAATTTAAATTTAATTTTAAAATTTAATTTTAGATTTTAATATGAATTTGAAGTTTTTACATTGAAGGTTAAATTTAAATTTTGTACCTAACTTTTAATTTTTTATCTAATTTTATGTTTATATTTAGGTTTTAGTTTAAATTTGAGTATTACTAGGAGTTTTAAATTTGAAAGTTAAATTTGGATTTTGTTTCTAATATTAATATATGACTTTATTTTAGATTTGGATTTATTGAAGTATTAATTTGCTAATTTTATGACTTTAATATTTTAAGTTTTAATTTTATATAATTATTACTTTAAATTTTATGTTTAACCTTATTTAATCTTAGTTTGTCCTACAAAACTATTTATTATCTTAGTTAATTAGTTTGACACTGGACATATGGTTCCTGTCTTAAGTAATAAAGTTAATCCCTGATCTTAGTTACTTCCTAGATTAGTTAATTAACGAGACATGTGTCAGCTGTCTAACATATGTTTTTACATGTGGTTCCTGTCTTAAGGAATATAGGTAATCCCTGATCTTAGTTACTTCCTAGATTAGTTAATTAACGAGACATGTGCCAGCTGTCTAACATATGTTTTTACATATGGTTCCTGTCTTAAGGAATAGAGTTAATCCCTAACTTAATTACTTCCTTGATTAGTTAATTAAAGAGACATGTGCCAGCTGTCAATGTTACCCTAATTTTAGATGCTTTGTTAAGGAATTCTAGTTGTTAGATCCTGACTTATATTGAATAATTTACCTAAATTTATGTTTTATTTAAGATTTTTAGGTTTATGATTTATATAATTAGCCTTAAAATTTGAAATGATTTCTAGTTCCCTAATACTAATGATTTAATTTAAGTTTTTATCTATGTTTTATAGTTTTAATGGAATTTGTCCAAGTGTTAATTAACCAATAGTCCTTAAATTATGAATTAAATGAACTTATTAATTAATTGTTCACAAAAACTGACAGACTCAGGTGCAGTGAATAATTAAGTGAATTTTAATTATTTGATGAGAATGAATTGTTTGAATTAGAATTATTAATTGCTATGACTTATTAATTAATTATTCACAAATAACAGACAGACTCAGGTTGCTGTGAATATTTATGTAAATTTTACTTATTTTAAATATAATTGTTTGATGAGAATGAGGTACTTAAAGTAGAAATTATGAATACTTATTATTTAATTAGTCGCAAAATACAGACAGACTCAGGATGCTGTGAATAATTAAATGTTAATGAGAATGAAGTAATTAAAGTAGAGATTATTAATTATTATAACCTGTTATTTTAATTATTCACAAAAACAGACAGACTCAGGAGGCTGTGAATAATAAAATGTTAATGAGCAATTTTGAAATGAAATTTTTATTTAAATTGTCCCTGTTAAACTATTTAACTATACCTTATTTTTATGCTATATTCAGACTATATTTACTTAAATCTTAATCTATGATTTAATTTTACTTAAATTGCTTAAATGACTTAGTTAAATACAGAACAAAAGTACAGAACAAAAATACAGAATACAGAATAAATCACACACACAAGTATATTATTAATTAAATACTTAGTTAAATATTTTATTAAATTGCTTAATTTCCTACTTTCTACTGAGAAACGGGTCGCCAACAGACAATTACTGAATTGAGTATGATTAATGATTGAAAACCAACGGTCCTTAACTAATGAAATGAATTAAAATTGGAAAACCAATAGTCCTTAACTTATGAAATTAATTATTCACAAAAACAGACGGTGCCGTAATTAATTTATTTAATTAAATGCTATGAGAACAAGTAAAAATTACAAGAGAGAATATGAAAATGAAAGAGAAACTTCACCTAAGTCCCAAGAGTAGATGCTGTGTGCTGACAGTATGGAAATCTTGAAGCTGTGGATGCTTCTTTCCTAGACGTGACTGATTTCTTTTTTTTTTTGATATGAGTTTATAAGGTCCTCGTATCGTCCCATACCTTTCGGTAATCTGGATTTTTTATAGGACCCCGTGACTGATTTCAGTCGGTTCATCTCGTTTTATACTCTAAGTCTGTGACGTCACACACGGTAATTTCGGCAAACTTCAACTGACATCGTTATTTTTAACAAGCGTCTCGTCTGCACTATATATCTAATGAGCGTCTATCGGATAATTGGGGATTTTAGACTAGTGACAGATAGTTCACTTAAATTATTGATATAAACAGGAAGACTGTGTTTGTTTTAAGTAATAACAATCAAAAGAACGTAAAAACACATATCGAAACACATTTTTTCTTATTTTTAATTACTTAAAGGGGTAAAAGAAATAATTATAGTTATTAACTTACATTACTTTAATTATTTTAAAATATAAAATAAAATAATAGCGAAATAGGCTGGTTTACGACATTCGCACAAAGCGCTTCATTTTTTTTGGATATAGTTTTGAATGCGTAAACCAGACTAACGAAAGGTCAAGTGCGCGTTAAAACACATTTCGAAACACATTTTTTCTTATTAATTATTACTAAAAAGGGGTAAATTATGGTTAATACTTTATTTTAAAATAAAATAAAATAGATCTATACGAATCTACACAAAAAAATATAAAAAATGGTATTAGTCTGGTTCACGACATTAATATTACATTTCCACCAAAGTAAGTTCATTTTCTTGTTTTATATGTGGTGTGTATGCGATAACCACCTAGCCATAAGTTTAAACCATCTATCGGCGGTCTGTTTTAGTCCGTCGGTGCAGCGATAAAAGCCTGAAAGAAGGGATGGTGACATCGGGTGTCCGTAGTCCGCATTGATTTTTATTAATTCGTATGTATCCGGGGCATTCTGGATGGTTTTACTGTGTTTGCTAGGTAATTCATGCATGAATTATTGTTAAAATACTGTTTTTGCTTATTTAGGAGGCTCCATGTGCATATTTTTAACGTTTAAGACGATTTCATGGAGAATCGTCAACGTTAAGACCCGAACTGTGGAGAATTAAATCAATGTAAGTGTTCTGTTCTAAAATGTTTTGCAGCATAGTGAGTTACCTTCATTGATTAATAATATAGATTCTATTTATTTTTCAGACTCCTGGTTTGAAGAATAAAGTACCAAAAAGACGTTTCTTCAGTCAAGAAAGCGAAAGAGAAATTTTAATGGAATCTCATTGCCTAATAAAAGTGTAACCTAAATACGCCGTCACCATTTAGATATTCGTCATCAAAAAGAAAACGATTAACTTCAGCATCACCTTGTCATTTGAATCGACCCGAAGAACCACAGTGAAAAGCCAGAAAATGAAAGAAAATAAATATAGAGTAAAGTCTCATGATAAAACTTTATTTACGTATTTGAATACATGTTATGATTCTATAAAATAATAAAAGAACATGAAATAATGTGTCTATTTTGTTTTGTTAGAAAGGTCCAATAGCATAGATTTTGGTTGTATTCTTTATTTTTATTGACTTTTAAATTAAAGTTATTGTTCAACAACTGTTGCTGAATATATTAAGATACTGCCTGGAAAATTTGGTTCACAAAGCATCAGATCACACTGCCTTTATAAAATTTATCATTTGCGCTAATGAACCTTTAAAGCTACAATTTTTTTATAAAAACATGAAGCAAATTTACGTGATTATTACTATATTGATTGCACAAAAACTGACATCGGTCTACCATGACCTCTCGGCAATGGTAAAGGGTCAACTCGGCCCTATTACAAACTCGGCCGGTACTAACTCGGCCGGCCCAACTCGGCCCAGTAGAAAATTTAAAATGGTCGCACTCGGCCCGATTAAAGAAAAAAAGTTTTTCACAAGCGGCCCTTCAGAGTTTCTGTATTTGTATATAAAATGTGCGACTTATAATAAAAGTTATCTTTTTCAATTCAATATTGGTTTTATTATCTGTATAATAGTGTATACATGGAGCCATGTAATAGTAGGCCTATGCTGCTTTCTCGTGGAGTCGATATATATATTTTTGAAAAAAGCTGATTTATATAACTATTATCATGTCATTTTTTCAATTATATATATATACATCCTTGTATACAATTACAACAAGAATATTGTAAATTTAGTATACCAAAACACTCCACTCAATTTTGAGAAATAACACAGACCAAGGAATTAGAAGGAATTTATTTATATACCTCCCTGTACCTCCCTGCACAGACACATATGGTTTTACAATTTTGTTTACAAATTATTATCAATATACCAGTAGCGAGTATGCTCCAGCACATACAAACTCGCTAAATTTGAAGATGACAACAACATCGCAACGGTCGTAAATTACCATTAAAGGGAGTTAACAAAAACTAACACAGAAATACTCATATGCGTACTTCTTGTGTATTTATGGGTATAAATAATCAGGATTAATCATGAAACAGCCATTCAGTTCAATATAAATAAGGTATTACTATACAATTACTACTAAGAAACAATAATATTAAATTCAGGCCGAGTTGGACCTGGCCGAGTTTGTATTCGGGCCGAGTTGGGCCGACCGAGTTGGTAAGTGGGCCGAAGAATACCGGGCCGAGTTCGTTACTGGGCCGAGTTGACCCTGAATCTCGGCAATGACCCCTTTATAAATAGTATTCAAATTATTTACTAGGGTGGCACTGTGGTCGAGCGGATAGCCCGATTGACTGCTGATCAATTAGTCCCTGGTTCGAACGTCGGGTGGTGCACTTGTTATTCCTTGAACGCTTTTACGTGTTTCCCACCCAACTAGAGATGATCTATTTGGTAGGTAACCCAGAGGTAGTCTCGCATGTATCAGTGTTGTACACCAGGCACTTTAAAGAACCAATGTGTCTAGGGCAGTGCGCCAATAAACATGGTAACAACATACTGTGTTCTCTACTTGTTGCCTCTTTAGCAAAATCACAGGACCCATTTGAAGAGAGCGAATATTGAATTTCACTCGTATGAATGTCACAAACAGTAAAACTCAACTTAAAGACCACCTCAAAATTAAAACCTCCAGTTCGAAGTCAATTCACATGATTACATGTTGTACTCTTGATTTATAATATAACCAGTCTTTTTAATATATAAACAGCTATGGTAAGTATGTTTTAAAATAAATGAGGGTGGTCGGATAAGTGAGGCTTCATTGTGATGTTTTGTACATTGACGTACAATATACTGCCACTTATAAACTGCTGCAATGGTTAACGCGCAGTATTTGTAACAAGCAATCTAGGTTTGATTCCCAGTTGCTTCAATTTGTCAATGATGGTTTTACTCAACATGTTGAGAAGTTTTTGGTTCCTTGTGGATTGTAAGTAAGTGCTTGGAAGAATACTGATCCGAAAACTGATTCCAAATCCTCTATATTATAAATGCGATGAAGAAAATGGTGGGTGTTTCAAATATATTTGAAACCACAATCTACCAAATTCATGTGGCCTGTAGCACACATCTCCGAAAAAAGATAATATCCATCTACTAGAGAAGACGGCTACCTTTTATCAGTTCAACTGAATATCATTACAGATACACAATGCACCAGTCAATTGAAACCCTTAGCACGGGGAAGGGAAGGGTTGGCTTTTTAAACCATGGCAAAATCCCTTTCCAAGAGCCTTACAAAAGATAACAAATCCGCCCTTCCCAGTGAAACATATTCCCGGCTGTATTTCCCATCTTCATATTTAGGTGCGGAGCTAAAGTCCTGCTCTCATTCACCAAGTGCGGGGACATCAAACGATGAAAACTCGTGACTACACCCTGGGGTTGGGGAGCCAGAGTAGGGTTTGATTGGTGCATAATAAACAGGGTTTGATTGGTGCATGATAAACAGAGCACACAATTGTAAAAAATCATTCTTTATTATTATATGAATATCTTTTGAGTACAAATAAGAAAATCACAACAATTTTTGCAGCCAGGTGGTGTTGTCGCTGTATTTGGCTCCAATAATATGTTACTCGCCAAGCCAAGACCCTCTGTAAGACGGTAGCCCTGAAATTGGTACAAACTAGAGATTACTTCCATGTTTGTAATACCAGTACTTATGGTGTACATAATAATGACAAGTCTCCATGGAGAGGGTCTTAAAGTTGACGAGTCTCCATGAAATGGTCTTAAACATTACAAATATGCACATAGAGTCTCCTAAATAAGCAGAAACAGTATTTTAACTGTTAAATCATGCATGAAGTACCTAGCAAACACAGAAAAAACAATCAGAATGTCCCGGATACCTAAGAATTAATAAAAATCAATGCGGACTACGGACACCGAATGTCACCATCCCTTTCAGGCTTTTATCGCTGCACCGACGGACTAAAACAGACCGCCGATAGATGGCTTAAACTTATGGCTAGGTGGTTATCGCATACACACCACATATAAAACAAGAAAATGAACTTACTTTGGTGGAAATGTGTCCGTCAATGACAAAAAACATCAAAATATCGGCCATTGGCACCAATCTTCATGGAAAGTCTTACTTAAACCACCATTCTCCATGCTTTAGGTTATACCCCTTGATGACCATTTGATTAAAGCTTCAGTTTAATTTGTACTGCCAACATAACTGCATGTACACAGCAGCTGGTAGTAAAAGAGCGTTGATCCGTTTACATTTACTTCAGTTAATTCACTAAACTTTATTCCCAAGTATACAAAGTTTAGCCCATGGCTTTCACCGCTTTGATTTACAAAGCATTCAAAATAGTCGATGCATTAAAACATGTAAACACTGCACGTACGCACTTCGAAATTTCTGAAAATGACTGACCTACTTCTGCGTAATACAAAAGAATACGAATAAAGAGATAAAATTACGACAACCACAATCCGCTGGCTTAGAATGAGAAGGTCGTAACTACAAAATCAATATTTTGATAAAAGAAGAAAAACTGTCACTCTTTATTACTTATGGTAAAACAAGCTTTAGTTTGGTCAACATGACAAGTTCGGATTTACATGAAAATAGTCTCATAAGAAGCGCTTAATTTATGGTGTAGATTTCAAATATGCATTAGTCTTATAAGGTCGTAAGTGGCACTTACGAGTTAAACTGTTTCTCATTCTAAGCCAGCGAATAATGATTTAAGTTTTACTATAAGTCGTTCATAGCACACTGTTTATATAACGTTATGGTATAATTTAGAATTTTAAACAGAAAAATATTTGTTTAACTTACGTGCAAATTATGTAATGGCTTCCATGTCGTTCTCTGGTCTGGCGACTTCCAAACACTAGTGTAACTAAGGTACACAACTGATATGATGTGATTTTCTGAAAACGTAGTGGTTTTATAGGCTCGTCAATTTATTTTGCGTGTTTGTCCTGTTGTTTATCCGTAATGTAATTAATTCCTGCTAGCCTATCGATAATCATCAAGCACATGATGATATTCTGGACTACAACTTAAGCTCAGTACACAAGATGACCTACTCATTTTCGATAATGCCCCAGAGTGGACCCTGCAAATTATTAATAATTCAGAAGAAGAAATACACAAGCTTGGTCCTTATCATTTGCAAAAGAACAATGTGATGCGTGAGTGTGCTGCCTGTTTAGTTTATAAAAATAGCCAAGAAAAATGCAATGATTTTACCGTAATCTTATGCATTATCCTGTATTCGATTACTTTTAGATCTAGCAAATTTGTCCTATTTACATAAAATTGAATTATATATCTACTTTCGGTTTCGGTTTGGAAAGATTTACAAGTAACATTTACCAGTTTGGCCAAAACCACGATATATTGTTCTACCGAATTATTGCGAGTCAAGTGTACTGTCCAGTTAGGGTGAGAAAAGAGTCATGCTGTGGTCAAATCCATTATTACGGAGTGAAGGCTTATGCATGCAGACACATTTCGTTCAATTTGTAGTAGTTTCACTCAACCTGTTCATGGAATTGTTGTTATATTTTGTGTACACATAAACGTCTACGTCACAATATCCTAACTGTGCAGTACTGCATATGTATCGTCACTTGATTTGGAAAGTAATTTGTAGCATGTAGCACTCTAGTCATTCAATTGACTGTGTAAGGTGATGCTAGTCCGGCAGTTTTGGGTCCATACCTTAATAACCACGGCGACGGAAATATGTTATTTTAGGAAAGGAATTTTCCTGCAAGTTAGGTCTTAACACTGGCTATTTATAATGTCAACGTAGTATAAGTATGTGCCTATCCGAATAACATTTATAAATTCATTTGATCGGCCTTACAATTAATTTTTTTGACAATTGAACTACTTCGATTTTCGAAAAACGCGCACCTGCTTCATGTAACGTTAACTTGGACAATAAAATAACTGTGTATGAATCGTGGAGCACATCGCCAAATATGTAAGTTTGACTTAGTATATTTTCTGTCTATTTAAACATGCGAGTTTGTTGTTCCGAATGTTGTATATATACATATTTAATTTCAGTTCATTCGATCGTGGAATCGAAAGTAAACCGACGATTTTAAGTTAAGAAAGAACAAGTGAAATGTTGATGCTGGGCATCAAAGATGCCGCTAGTTCTTTTTAAGTAAATCTTTTTATTTAGTAAAAGGTATTGGTAGAAACTTGTAAACAAACTAAAATTCCGGCGTGATGTGTGATGCACAAGGGAAGTTATTCTCATGTGTTGAGTGTACGCTGCAAAAACTTAAGATTGCTGAAAATGGGTATTTTTCACTAATTCAAGGGCAATAACTCTGGTTGTACTAAATTGAAAGGGGAGTGAAACCACAGGTGCACTAGAGTACATGCTGTCAAACATTTCTATAAAGGTTTCATGATCCTAGGTCAAATACTTTTTGAGTAGCATGTGAAACAAGTCAAAAATGGCTATTTTACACCATTTCAATGGCTAATAACTCTGGATGTACTAAACTGAAAGGGGAGTGAAACCCCAGGTGTAGAGAAAACATCCTGACCATTTCTGTGAAGGTTTCATGACTCTATGTCGTGTACTTTGAGTACCGTGCGACATAAGGAAAGCGGCCAATTTTTTCTGTTTCAAGGGCCATAACTCCGTCAAAATTGGTTGAATCATAAAACCCTGATAATATGCACCAGGTCACATGATGACAATCATTCTCTGAAAGTTTGGTTGAAATCTATGAAGAAATGTAGGAGGAGTTGTGCACAGAAGAAATTGTTAAGGCCCGCCGACATTCAGCAATCTAATAACCAGAGTTTTCCTTTGGAAAACCTGGTTAAAAACTTGAAGGCAGTGAAACACCAGGAAAGAATAGAAAACATGAAAACATTCTATTTTCTATTGAAATATTTATTCAAATGAACATAACATGTTTTAGAAATATGAGCACCATTATAATATTGATTAATGCTTCACAGATGGCATTTAGCATGTTTCATAAAATAACAAAGTGTATTCCAATAACGTGGTATAGCCTGACAACGTGAAACTGACACTAAAGGACATTGTTATTTCGTGGTTTGTGAGCTTGATAAGTAAATTTATTGCGAATTAATACGTTCAACATAGTTTAAAATATGCATAGAACTAGTTCCATTTGGCAGCAGTATAGGAGCGCATATGAATATTTTGTAAATAAGAAGTGTCAGTTCAATGTTGGCAAGCTATATTTACCCGTTTAAATTTTGGCAAAACAAACTATTCTGACATACATAAATAAAGAAACATAGAGATTAAAAAAACACTTGCATTTATCAAATTTAGATTAAGACAAAACCTAAGAACTGGAAAAAATCGAAAATCATAACTAAAAAATATCTGACAGACATGAAAGTATTTAACATGTTCCATAAAAGTTCGAAAGGAAAATCGCCGCTCCGCGCAAATAGTTTTTTTTTTACTTTTTAATAGCCCCTGCTAAGACCCGCAAATTGCAACATATGTAGCCGTTATATAAACACCCGTTCCGAACTGATTTGGACTTTAGTACCTACCGAACATTTATCATCCTATTTTACCCCTGACGGGCGAGTCCAACAGCGTTATAACCAATCAAATCTTGTATCCTCCTGGGACTTGGACTTTAGTACCTACCGAACATTTATCATCCTATTTTACCCCT
Source organism: Spisula subtruncata (assembly GCA_963678985.1). Classification (NCBI taxonomy): domain Eukaryota; kingdom Metazoa; phylum Mollusca; class Bivalvia; order Venerida; family Mactridae; genus Spisula; species Spisula subtruncata. Next base: position 1,515 of record CAVMCB010000100.1, on the reverse strand, counting down.
GACGGGCGAGTCCAACAGCGTTATAACCAATCAAATCTTGTATCCTCCTGGGACATCTGCTTGCACCCTTTCATACTCTATGCCGCCTCCTGGGCGGCATAGAATAAAAGTTGGAAATGATCCATAAATATATTGATTGGTACAATGCCTGTGCAGGTTTGAAAACGACGAATCAGGTCACACAGACACCAAAGGGGTCACTGTACGTATATTTTGCATACATGTACGAGTTTCAAGCGAGTCCCTTGTGTGCCCTCGTGTGCAAAATTAAATTTAGTTCTTGGTGAGTAAGAAGCATGTTTACGGTGTCAGATTATGACAATTTAGATTAATTGTGATGTCAACAGCGACTAAAAAACTGCATGTAGAATATGTGAGCGTACTTTTTATGGTTAACGGATTTAAAAACGCGACACTTGGGTATGTTGATATATTTTAGGAAAGCGATTTCCTATATCAAATATCTGGGTATGTCCATACAGGTAATTCAATGTCGTCATTTTGATACCAAATGTATTAAAATCCAACAGGTATTAAATAAATTATAGCATAAATAAGACATTTGTCCAGAAAACGAAAGTAACATCTTTATCGGCGTATTGAGTGCACTGCTGAATAACAATAGTGTTTAGGCTACGTGAGGACAGTCTTAACTTTATACAAACATTCTAAATTAAACGGAATAAATGGCATATCCAATTATTTGAAATGTGTCTATATCGTAGCAGGAAGCAAACCATGTTCCCAGAAATAGAAATGAACGTATGTTGCAATTGGTTATTAAGGAAGCTTTAACACATGGCGTGATTTCATTGATTTTATTCCATAAAATTGAATACATTTGATATCACTGAAATGGTCACTGATTAACACATATGTAACACTAACATGTCACAACATGATGAGTATTTAATGCAATTCACCACAGTGTTAAAATAGGCAGTGTCCTCCACCAGCGTTCCTAACTGCAACACATCGCTGTCTCATAGACCTGCACAATGTTCGAATAAATGTCTGAGGAATCAGTCACCATTCTGTCTGTAGTGCAACTTGGAGGTGCTGTAATGTGTTCTGATGACGTAGCCGAATTCCTCGCTTCAGATAGTCCCATAAATGCATTCGGCCTCATACGTTTTAGACGTTTCCTACTGACATAATAACCGCTACAAAAAGATCGAACTCAATTTAACCATGGGGCTTTCGTCAAACATAAGCCCGCGCAATTTGAATACATCGATCGGCGCTATACCTATTGCCGAATGGTCAGAATGCGACTTTTGTTTTCTGGGTCGGCTTATTGATTGTACAATATATTTGTTAATACTCATCTGATTTTTATTATTTTGGTACCAAAATGACGGCAATAAATCGACCCTTTACTTGCAATATTCAAATATAGGCATTAACTTGAACCGTCTGCTGTAATACCCCAGTGTCGCGTTTTTAAATCCGTTTAATATACATGTAGTTTAATAAATACGGTTACCTCGTTTGTTTCAGAGACATGGAGTGTAG
>CAVMCB010000099.1:0-68428 GCA_963678985.1 Spisula subtruncata | reverse complement strand
CAACAGAGTCAACTTTAATGTATTAACAACCAAAGCAAACCCAATAAATTAACTGTGTGACCTTCGAAGAAGTTAAGTTACCAATTTTCTAGGGCTCTTTTCAGCTGTAAGGCCGCTGAAACACCCTTTGACATTTTAACTTCCCTTGGTCATTGGGCTACCTATGGAAACCTACACTCGTGTCTCCCTGTGGAGACTATTTCTCTCCTGAGGGTGTGACAGCCACTCGTGTCTCCTGGGGAGACTATTTCTCGGCTGTGGATGTGGAAGCCAACATCGATCTGCGGCGCCCAGGAATAGACACTGCCCTCACAAGTACGATTTTACACCATGATGGAGTGGAGCATGTGAGTCTTGTTCAGAGAAATTAATCAGCGATTCGATGTTGGCTGCCACACCATAAGAGAGAAATAGTCTCCCTGGGAGCGGCTTACAGCTGAAAAGAGCCCTAGAAAATTGGTAACTTAACTTAAAGTGTATGGCGCTATATCTAACGGCCATTTAATATCAAAATAATTACTTGCATCGTTTTTAGTATGATACTAGCACTCTGCCCGTGTTTTTAATGCTCAGTAACCACTTGAGCCTTGTGCGAACGGATAATAGCATCCATTAGCACAACACCCAGACCTTAGAGCATCAGCGTAGGTCGTACACATTCATATTGAACGTTATTTTGATAGCAAACACCCACCGAACACCAGTTTGGATGACACACGGATCAGTATATCCAGCATAGACCTTCTTTCCACAACAAACACTAACGGGTCACCTAATCTGTAGTGTTCCTGGGTACAACAATCCCGGTATATTTAGGATTTATTCTGCCGCCAAACACTCCATTTTGCATAAATAAAGTAAACACACGATTAGGATGTCCGAGTCTGACAAAAGTAATGTTTCGGGGTTCCACAGAAAAATAACGTCTTAATAACCTGTATACTGTGGTCGATTCTGGGCGACAAGCAGGAACACGAACATCAATATTTATTGTGTGAAGCCTGTTTCTAAAAGTTTGTCACAGATACGAACCCCAGATATCTATCAGATCTGAATATTCAACTTTTTAGCGGTTTCGAACCCCTGTGTTAAGTAGTGTTGACAATATAACGGTCACCAGAGTCAAATTTTTCTGTCAGACGGAATCTTCTTAGGCCCTGATCAACATACCCAGATCCAATGTAGCTCTTCCACGAACGCCACACCTCGGTATGGCCGACGTTACATTGACATCCCAGGTGACTCAAGCCCTGTCCGGCCAGTACCATTCCGATACTTCGTTCAATGTCACCGACTGGTATATGCCCATTTAGGTTCGTTTTTGCGTATTATCACCTTTAAAGTCAATAACTACCCCGACTTTACCCGAAAATCAGCTGAAAGAGCAAAATTTCAGGAGTGCCTGTTGCAATGAATGGTCCGCAAAACAAGTCATTTCGCAAAGAGTCACTTCAAAAGAAAAATATTCACGTTACCTATGCAATAACGCACAATATGTTGTGTTTTACATTTACCCAATACATTAAGTAGAATAATACCAGAACAGTATAAATGTAAATAACTAAATTTATAAACTTATTATAAAATAGGAATTCTCAACATTGATCCTTAAAATTTTTTGAGGAGTATATAACCATACAAGTCAAAATATTACCGCGACAATTGTTTATTGCCATTTATAAAAGAATACACAGTGTTCTTTTCATAGCAGGCGTTAAAATTTCAGGGACAATACTGCGAGCTAAAAATATATTAAAATGCGCATTCCGCATTCCGCGGGATGACTTCGGACTTTATCGCGACAGAACGACTTCACTACGACAAGGGGGCCACAAGACATCTCTGCGACAAAGAACGACATACGAGGGGCGTTTCAAAAGTTCCAGGAAAAGTGCTCTATAATGTTTATCGTATGTTCAAATTACTTCAAACTTTGCATTTAAATAGAAAAATTCATGATACGTATTATACCATGAATCAAACACTTGAGGGTGTGCTGTACAAAATGGTACTGCTGCCATAGTAACGTCAGTAATGGCTTCCCGGGGCAAATTTGACGTCACGTCGTAGAAATCGTTAAACTTACCTACGCATTGCTCCCTAACAATCAGCTACCAATTAACAATGACCTAAAATTACTGTATGGAACATTTGCGAAGGGCAGTATAACATCATTTAGGTAAAGTTATGTCATAGTTTAAACAGTCCCACAGTTTTGTTCAGGTTAATTTGTCGCCGTATTAGAATCACCTGTCAAATGTCAGTAAATCATTGAAATTTGACCAGAATTTGTCTTTTGGCAGGAAAATTAAGACTTAAACCAATATAATTTATAAACACTGCCTGTTAAGAACGTTGTTGGTCATTCGGTAGGATGTATGCATAGTATAAACGCTTCCAGACTGCCAGTGGTACTGCTGCAGATGATAATAGGAAGGCACGGCCCGTTGTGAATCAGACGCTAGACGTTACGTTGGACGTTCTGCTTGATTTTGTGACACTTTCGAATGCTTTGCAAACGGACCCTGGAAGTGCATAACTTCAAGCGAGTCATTCTTTTAGAATATAAAGCATTGTTCTTATTGTAGCAGCTTCTATTATTTGTGTCCTTTGACTGACTGAGTTAGATTTAGTCAGAACATGTTAATAACGTACGGTCAAATATAACATTGCCCCGGGTAGCCATAACTGACGTTACTATGGCAGCCGAGTCATTTTGTACGGCACACCCTCATGCGTTCAATTCATAGCACATTGTGTATCATGAATTGTTCTATGTAAATGCAAAGTTTGAAGTAAATTGACCGTAAGGTAAATACTATAGAGCACTTTTCCTGGAACTTTTGGAACGCCCTACGTACATACGATATTTACGCGACACTGGGCGAGTTGTGGTGAGTTATAACTCGTGACAACTCGTAGCACCAACTCGCCACTGCGTGGCAGGGTCTTAAACGTTAATATTCATTTGATCACGTGATTCTGCACACTGACAATGTACTAACATCGACAAAGTAAAATACTTAAGGTATAAGACTGGTCACATGCCATTTTTTTCTGCTCAGTAACTTTTTTTTTAAATATGTTTTTTTGTAAGTTAAACATGTCTGACATTGATTGAAGAAAAAAAATTGGAACCCTATGCGGTTTTTTTTTTCGTAATTTCTGTTTGAAGCGGTATACTATAAAATGTTTCGACAATTTTTTATATTTTTTTAAGGGTATATGGGGCTCTAATTCAATAAATTTCTTTGAAAATATTACATATATTACCACAATAACTGCCAAGTTATTTAACATAATAATTCAGGCTACTGAAAACAATATTTGAAAGAGAAAATAATAAAAATTCAGATTTTCCCCCCCATTTTAGCATGTAATGATAGCCGAAATAAAAAATCCACAAAAATGACTCATTTTTATAAAGGTAATAGCAAATTTAAAAAAAATTGGCTCAATAACTTTTTTTGCTTTTTTTATATTATTTAGAGTCACCAATGGTGATACCAAAATCCTAAAAAAATCAGACCTCTATGCGGGATTTTTTCCAAAATTGCAAATTAAAAATACACGCATAACCCAATTTTAAAGAAAATTCAGATTTTTGCCTTTATCAAATAATTTTTCCAAGTTTTAGTATTGAAGTTGCAAATACAACAGTAATGTTACATTTTGATGACAATGCAACAATATTAGACAAAAATTTACGATATAAATACAAAAATAATGAAGAAAAGGGGTTAATCAGTACCCCACCCACTTATTTTAACCTTGTTTTTCAATAATCGTGCCATTTACTTTTTATTTGTGAATGGATTTTAATATAAATTGGCTAAAGGATAAACTATGATAAGAACATATGTTAATTGTATAAACAAAGTTCTATACTGAAAGGTCAAGGTCATATGAAAAGGTCAAAGGTCAAATTTTCAAATAAATTTCACAATTTCAGCTTTCTTGATTCTTGTTTCTGCCATTCAAAGACACTATAAAAAATTTAACAGTGACTGTATAAAAGTGATCAAGGGTAAATATAAGGTGGACAAGTGTTTTTTAAGGGTTCACTTAAGATGTTTGATAAATACTAGTCCTGATAATGAAACTTCAAAATTTAATGTTCATAATTTTGTCAATTCTTTGACATTTTTCGTCAAAATATTCTTTGTTTGTGCAGAGAAAATAATTGTTTCTGATGCAGCCAATCTGGATTTCCAGATTATTTTTGAATTGTAGGACTCCAGATTCTTGTTCAACCATCATATATAGTGAGTAAATGCTGTCTTTGAAAAGAACACATTAAAAGTAGTCCCATTTTCTACTAATTACATGTAACAAATACCAAACTCATTATACTGAGGTTCAACTTGATTGCCTGTATAATGTCATGGTTCATACACAATTCCCTCACCTAAAATCAAGGACTTGTCAAGATAGAATTTGTATTTTCAAGGCTTTTTTCCAAACAAATATGATGGTAATATTGAATAATTTTGGTTCTTTGTGCTGGATACACATGACTATTATGGTCATCACGACTGCTTACATTTGTAGCACTTCATGTCTCAAACATACATTCACATACTTTCAACTTGCCTAAATTCTAGGATTTTCAGTTAAATTCAAGGACTATTTTGGGTTTTTTTTCGAGGCAGCACCACATTCAAGCACTGTTCCATGGTTGAAACCTAATTAAAGGATTTTTCAAAGCCTGTGTGAACCAACCTCGAGTGTTTGAGAAAGGTTTCCACATTATTTGGAGAGTTTCTGAATTGCTAATTAATGCACATGTCAAGTGCAATCAAAGACCCACTCTACATGTGGATTGGCAGAGAAAAGACCCATGTTTTTACCTTCCAGCTTCCCCGCAATATCTGATTTTGTAAAGTCAACAGAACATACCCCTGCCAATCCCCAAGGGTGGAGGCTTGGTTACACCTGACATTGCCAAAAGAGTCAACTTATTTCACAATAAAAGATACACTAAATGTTCTTAAGTTTATGTCTCTCTTCATACAAATATAATTTACATAATAATATCAAGTAAAATATCTTGCATGAGTTCTCATTTCATACAAATTTTATTAAACGAGGGCACAAAATAATATGGCACGAGACTTTGCAGCATGTAATTTGTTTGGTTGACTAGTTTAATAACACTTGTATGTAATGAGCATGAATATAAGATTCTATTTATCACATAACCTTAGAGAACTCACATTATAGTCAAACTGCTAAAAATTGCAAAATCCGCCTCAATGCACATTTTACTAAGATGGCAAGAAATTAAAAAAAACAAAAGTCCCTAGTTTTCGCGATTGGAAGCGGTGAATATGTAAACAAGAAATTCGGTGCTCAGACAAAACTCGCCAGCGGTAGGGGGCACAGCATGGACCTTTTTATCATGTCATTGATAGTAATTATTTCATGTAATATATTGCACAACAATTACTGGAAAAGATGAGGATGTATTTCTATCTTTGACCATCTGGGTATCTAGCAAACTATACTGATTATGTAACAACATCACTGTATGGGGGACTGGTTGGTATGTTACCATTCTATACATGAATAGTTTGTAACTACAATATACTTGTAATTTTGTGCATTATATATACAAGTCTCTACTTTATGCCAGAAATGTTCTGGTGATGAGGAGTGTTAGGTTATCCAGGAGCTTTCTATCATGTTGAACTTGATAAACTTAGATAAAATGTTTGCAATTTACGTTTTAACATCCATGCTTTCACATAAATTATACATCCCCTTAAAACATTTAATATTATGTTGTATTTCTAAAAACATTCTCAATACTGATGTACTCATGGCAAACTTCAAAATTTCCTTCTTACAAGATCATTTTTAAAAATTTAAATACGAAATTCATTTTTAGTATTTTTCATTCTAGTTGAAAACTACATTTCATTTCCCTGGGTAAATATTACTAAATAATTCAAGATAATTTAGTACATTTAGTTCATATGCAACATTTCAATTTGGACAAACTTTTAAAAATCTTCTCGACATGTCTAAAACTCACTTAGCACCTGTTTCGATATGTTCCCAGTCATTGTGAAAGACCAGGGTTCTGTTTTATCAACGCACTTACGGAAATCGTAAACGTATGTTCAAATTTCGATTCGTCACAGTTCTTGAACAACTGCACTTTTGGGACAGATATTGTTTGTTAGAGTCCATTAACTGAATCTTTATAAGTATTGCAGCTCTATTCCTCATACTTTATTGTGCAGTAAGTATTATAAAACATTTAAATTTGATCGTAAGTTTAAGATTCCCGTAAATGTTTTGATAAAACAGTTCCCAGGACCTTATAATATGGTACAGTATTTAAAATCCCTGGAAAGAATAATTTAATATTGGTTAAGTGTACCTTTTATAGTGATGAACAGTATGACAATATGGGTTGGAATCCAACTATACGAGCCCCACATGTACAAACAGTTTATATTGATGTGTGTACAGTTTATCATATTGGTGAAAATTCTCTGAATTTAAAAGTTTTTTTTGTCTTCAATGTTATCATTTTAATTATGATATAAAATCAATGCAGTGTCTGAGGGTAAAACGAGATGCTATCATTCACAATTTTTGTCCAAGTTATCCTGACCATACACCACATGCTGGTAGATGATGATTAGGAAAGATATGTAACACATGTTATGACTGACCCTCACAGATACTAGTTTTCACACATTGCCATTAATGAATAGCCTGCTGACCCACTAATTTTTTTCCTTGTAAACCAAAGTCCCCCTTTAAAGAAAGACTTTGCCAGCGGCAGGGGGCACAGCATGGACCTTATTTTCATGTCATTGTTAATCATTATTTTATGTTATATATTACACAGCAATAACCGGTTATGATGGGGATGTATTTCTATCTTTGACCATCTGGGTATCTAGCATACTATACTGACTATGTTACAATATCACTGTATGGGGCACTGCTTGATATGATATTATTGAATGGTTTGTAGCTACAATATACTTGTAATCATGCGAATTATACAAGTCTCAGCTTTTATGCATGAAATATTCTGGTAATGAGGAGTGTTAGATTTTCCAGGAATTTTCTGTTATAGTGATAGAAAGTTCCTTGATAAACTTAGGATAAATTGTTTCTAATCTTAACATTCACGCTTTCACATAAATTATGCATCATTATATTAAAAACATTTATAATTATGTTTTAGTTCTAAAACAATTCCTCATAATTGATGAACAAATAGTAAGCTTCAAAATTAATGCTTATTATGCCCATCCCCTACTTATAAAACAAGAACCTTTCAAACATTTTAAAAACAAATTTAATTTATTTAAAAAATTACAATTTAGTTGAAAAACTTGCTACAGTTCATTTACCTTGGTGAATAATTCAGTATCAAATAATTTAAAAAAATGCAATATTTCAGTTTAGTTAAAAATAAAACATAGTTGGCATCTATTTCAATATATTCACAGTCATTGTGAAAGAGTAATAGTTTGATTTGATTATTTCATATGGGCCTGAGATGTAACTTTTATAGTCATGTACAGTATGTATGATGACCGTTATTTAGAATCCCATTATACAAATAGTTTATGTGAATGTGTTTATCCATTATCCTACTAGCAATTGGTGAAGATTTTATTTTTCTTCCAAACTATCATATTAATTAGGATATAAAATAAATGCAGTTTCTGAGTGTATAAAGAGATGCTATCGTTTGCATATTATTGTCCAAGTGTAACCCTAACCACAGGCCACATGCTGGTAGATGATGATAAGGAAAGATACAACACATGTTTTGACTGACCCTCACAGATACCAGTTTTCACACATTGCCATTAATGAAGAGCCTGCTGACCCACTAATTTTTTTCCTGGTAAACCAAAGTCCCCCTTTAAGTGAAGTTTAACTTTTTGTTACATTCATAAGAGTGAAATTTCAATAATCTCTCTCGTCTCTATGATGCATTCATCTTGTTAAATGCATCGTACCATTGACCCTTATTTTGAATGGTTCCTGTGTTTTTGCTAAAGAGGCAGTATGAACACAGCATGGTGTTTCCATTTTATATGGGCGAACTGCCCTACCGACATTCGTTCTTTAACGTACCTGGTGTACAGCTCTGGTACATGCGAGACTACCTCTTGGTCACCTTCCAAATAGATCATGTCTAGTTGGGTGGGAAACACAGAAAAGTGTTCCATGAATAACTAAGTGCACCGGCCGAGGTTCGAATCAGGGACCTATTGATCAGTAGTCAAGCGGGCTTTCCGCTCGACCACAGTGCCACCCTAGTAAATACTGTGTATACTATTTATAAAGGGGTCATTGCTGGGAGGTCATGGTAGACCGATGGTCACTTTTTGTGCAATCAATATAGTAATAATTACGTAAATTTGTTTGATGTTTTTATTTACAAATCGTAGTTTTAAAGGTTCATTAGCGAAGAAGGTCAATTTTATAAAGGCAGTGTGATCTGATGCTTTGTGAACCAAAATGTTCCAGGAAGTATCTTAACAAAGAATACAACCAGAATCTGTGCTATTGGAACTTTCCAACAAAACAAAACAGACATTGATGAGCATCATTTCATGTTATTTTATTATTTTATAGAATCATAACCTTGAACATGTACATGTATTAAAATACGTGAATAAAATGTTATTATGAGACTTTACTCTATATTCATTTTCTTTTATTTTCTGGCTTTTCACTGGGGTTCTTCGGATCAATACAAATGACAAGGTGGTGCTGAAGTTAATCGTTTTCTTTTTGATGACGAATATCTAAATGGTAACGGCGTATTAAGTGTTTAAATTGCGACACAAAGCTTCCTAGTTACACTTTAATTAGGCAATGGGATTTTATTAAAATTTCTCTTTCGTTTTCTTTTCTGCCACTTCCTCCTTGAACGAAGTATCGTCTTTTTGGTACGTTTTCGTCAAACCAGGAGTCTGAAAAATAAATAGAAACTACATTTGTTATCAATGAAGGTAACACACTATGCTGCAAAACATTTTAGAACAGAATACTTACCTTGATTTAATTCTCCACAGTTCGGGTCTTAAAGTTGACGAATCTCCATGAAATCGTTAAAAATATGCACTTGGAGCCTCCTAAATAAGCAGAAACAGTATTTTAACCATAAAATCATGCATGAAGTACCTAGCAAACACAGAAAAACCTTCCAGAATGCCCCAGATACGTCAGAATTAATACAAATCAATGCGGACTACGGACACCCGATGTCACCATCCCTTCTTTCAGGCTTTTATCGCTGCACAGACGGACTAAAACAGACCACCGATAGGTGGCTTAAACTTATGGCTAGGTGGTTATCGCATACATACCACATATAAAACAAGAAAATGAACTTACTTTGGTGGAAATGTGTCCGTCAAGTGACAAAAAACATCAAAATATCGGCCATTGGCACCAATCTCCATGGAAAGTCTTACTTAAACCACCAATCTCCATGCTTTAGGTTATACCCCTTGTTAATATTTATATCGATATACTGCTGTACACCAAAAATACATAACATCTTATTTTTTTCTAAAATAATTTTATTGAAACCTATTTGACTGGTCTGTCTGGAAATTATCAAAAACGAACGCTTCATGAAAAAAATATTAAAGGGGTAATTGACAACCGCCCGTCTAAGCTTTCAGTGCTTTGATTTAACTTGACGCACTTGTTGAGTTATGGGTGCCAGTACTCCACATTACTTATTCTCACCAGTGTTCAGGAGAGCGAGTCCTCGACGATTTATCTGAGTTCTCGCTCCTGAGCGAGGCATCGGCGGGGACTAGTCTGATTCCCGGTACCTAAATCTTTCATTTCATTACAGTAAAGGTCCGGCCTGATCTAACAAATATGGTCGCTACCATGTGTAAAACAAGATGGCGGTTGTACGTTAGCTTATATATGTAATTTTAGAATATCCCCCAAAAGTGTGGGTTATAATATGTATGTGTCATTTCGATCAGACTTTGTATATTAATGGGAAAATGAATGTTCTTTTCAATTAAGCATGTTTCATTAAAATGAAACAACTTATATGTACAAAAGTAAATTAAGAAAATGTCTTTACCAGCGTGTATATACATGTAGTGCATATAAATCGCACCTGGTTAGCTCAGTTGGTATTGCACTATTCAACGACACGTACTGTTTTGCATCTGTCTGATATTATCTTGATAACACACGATTTTATCATATTGCGTAGAGACGTTAGGGCAGTTCAATCGGTATGTCAATATCACAAGATTTAGTATTTACACTGTCTAGGTCGAATCTCTGATAAAGTTCAAGTTCAAGTTCAAGAAATTTTATTGGCATAAACATATATACATGTTTGTCGCCACAAATATTTGGCGTTTGAAATATACAATTACAGAGAAATACAGTTATAGTACGAACAAAAGAAAAGAAAAGTATGAATAATATTAATTGGAAACAAATAGTTATGTTCAATCACATACATGCACATGAATTATACTATACATAATTCTTTACAATATAATATGACAATTGCATTAGTAAATTTTACAATATGTTATAGTTTCATTATTTACAAGTAATTAGAAAGAGCCTTGTATCTAAATATAAAGACATTTACAGAAAAATAATGTAGCATGGTAATATAATATGATGTTTAAAGATAAAATGTTACAATGTAGACATGGATTGTGTTCATTTGCGTGATACAAATATGCAGCCAGATTTACTGTACTTTTTTTCGAAGTGTTTTTCATTATACTGCAAAATTTATTCATTGTTGGCCAGGTACTGTAATATCGGTTAATATATTTAGTTCTCAGATTATGATAATGAGGACACACAAGTAGGAAATGAAATTCATTTTCTATCATTTTCATATTACATAATTTGCATATCCTTAGATTTCTCTCAATGTTTCTATGTCGTCCTTCTTCTATCGACAGTTTATGTGCAGAACACCTAAAACGACTTAACGCTTCTCTATATTTATCATTTGAAACAATAGAAATGTATGCTTCCCATTCAAAATTCAATTTAAAAGTTCTATAAGTTTCAAGTCTAGATGAATTATCTAAATCACTGAACCATTTTTGCAAGAAATTGTCAATTATTCTTTGACAAATACTAGCAATAGTAGAATCGTTGGTATACACGTTGTGTCCAAACATATGCAAATCCCATGTTTGATAATAATTTAATGAAGTTTTTAGACCAAGTATTAATATAATTCCCATTTCTATCCTGCATATACATTAATTTATACATCAAAGATTCAGGTTGTTTGGTAATTCTGTACCAATATTTGACTATTCTTATTTGTCTTACATATAACATAGGATATCTGGAAAGTTCACCATAAACATATGCGTTTGCTGTATTCTGTTTCAGTCGCAACAATTGTTTTAGAAATCGCATATGTATTTTTTCTATGTCTGGGGCATTATGGAATCCCCAAACCGGACAGCCATAGCTTAATATAGGTGCTATCATACTATCGAAAAGTTTCAGCTTTTCAGAAATAGCCAAAGGCACAGCATCAAACAATGAATTTAATGAAAATAATGCTCTCCCTGCTTGGTTAGCAAGGTTCTTTTGGGTATGGTAAAAATTACCATTCGCACTAAGTGTTACACCGAGGTAGGTGAATTCCTTTACAACTGCTAATTTAACACCATTGTAAAAAACATCTACATTTTCAATGACATATCCCCTTTTAAAAACCATACATACGGTCTTGTCTATGTTCACGGCTATACCCCATTTCAAACAATACTCATGTAGTCTATCTAATAGAAATTGTAACCCTTCCTTGCTATATGAAAACAGGACAGTGTCGTCTGCAAAAAGCAGTAAGAATATTTGTAACTGGTCAATTGTAAAGGACTCAAAATCATCACTCTCCATGTACTTTTGCATATCATTTACGAAGAAGACAAAAAGAAGTGGAGATAAAGGCTCACCCTGTTTCACACCCATATAACTGTCTATAAATGATGATAGGTCATTATTTACCCGAACACATGACTTAACACTATGATACATACTTTGCAATATTGTTACAACCTTAGTAGATACACCATACTCAATCAACTTAAACCAAATACCATTTCTGTACACATAGTCAAAACATTTGTGAAAATCTACAAATGAATAGTACAACTTTTTCTTCTCGTGTTTAAGAACTTTATCAATTATAGACGTTTACACAAAAATACAATCAACTGTACTTCTACCTTTAACAAAGCCATATTGATTGTCGGATAGTATACTATTATCAGCTGCCCATTTTCTCAACCTAGTATCTAAAATAATGGAGAATATTTTAGAAAATATGCTTGTTGATGTAATTCCATGATAGTTATTAACATCATTAATATCACCCTTTTTTGGTATAGGAACTATTATACCTTTGGTCCATAGTTCTGGGTAAACACCTTTGTCAAAGATGTAATTGAATAGTCGACATATGCTTGGGGACAACTCATTTTTACAAACTTTAAACATTTCAGGTGTTAACATATCAATGGAGCCACCCTTACCATTTTTCAGGGTAGACACCGCATTAATAACTTCTTCAACCGTTATAACAGAATCCAAGTCTTCAACAAAATTGCTATCTGTAAAATTGACATCAGACAAATTATTTTCTACATCCTCATTAGTAAAACTATCAGTATCGGAATACAGATTTTTAAAATGATCGTGAAACTCATCTGCTGACACATTGCCTGCACCATTTTTGGATTTTTTGCGTATATTTTTTATTTCTTTCCAAAAGTTTGTCTGTTGATTTTCAGCTAAATAGTGTAATTTTCGCTTGTTTATGTTATTGTATTGAGATCTTGCTTTTCTCTTCGCAAGCCTATACATACGTCGGTTTTCTTTTAGCATATTCAGATTTTCTGGACATTTATTACGAGAAAATGCTTTATTCGATTGTCTAAGTGCACGACGTGCTAACTCACATTCACGATTAAACCAGTCATTTTTATACTTTCTTGGTTTACTTGATGAGCCAGTGTTAGTCTTTACTGTTTTACCACAGACATCGTATGCGCATTTATATAACAAATCAGAAAACTCCTCTAGCCCACTATTCAAATCCGTAACCTCATTAGTAATATCACCTATTACATTTTCAAATACGTGCAATTTTGAATTAATACAATCTTTGTATAATGTATCATTATCAGAATTCCATATTACTTCATCTACATATTTCGGTTCTGGTTCGCTATTAGTATTTGTAAAATGTATGACAAAATCCACATTTATAGGAACATGCGGAGAAAATGAATGCATTTCATGAATAGAAAAGTTTTTGACGCAGGGAAATAACTCATGTAATACCAATACATAATCAATAACACTATTCCCTGTGCTAGACATATACGTGTATTGTCCATCGGGGTCACCATTAAATCGACCATTTAAAATACAAATGTTTGAGCTAATACATAAGTCAATGATCCTTTGGCCAGAAGCATTTACCACATTGTCCATTGATTGCCTATCCGGAAGTTGCAATTGGTCATTATCATCGTTCGACATAGTGTACGGTAAATTAGACGGGTCCGTGTGTGTCATTATATCATGTCTATGGCCAACTCGACCATTGAGATCCCCAATAACAGAGATATGACCGCAATCGGAGTATTTTCTAATCCCTAATTCTATCAACTCGTGAAATCCGGTCGGGTGCTGATTAAAATACGACGAATTCTGTGGTGGGATATATGCAAAACAAACGTACAAGTCATTTTCCATTTTAAAGAAATCTTTGCATAACTTAATCCATATGATACCGTAGTCATCGGACTCAAGTACTGTTAAGCCTTTGGAGATTAAATTGCTGTAAAACAAACATACGCCCCCGTGACCGCGCCTGGACGTTTTGCGTAATGATTCTGGCCTAGGTACACAATGACATTCATAGCCATCTAATACGTAATTATTTCGATTAGTTTGCCATGTTTCACATATGAATACAATATCAAATAATGATACAAAATTTTGAAAATCACTATCATTTATGCATGTATCTAACCCTTCAATGTTCCAAGAAACCACTGAGAGTTCACACTTTTCTTGCCACCCTCACTCACTAGGTGTGGAAGCACCCGTTGGTTTATATAACTTGTGATCAATATAGAGTTTGTCTCTCACTAATGAGGCGCGCTTGCCATCCTTACGCGCTTGTACCATTATTGGAATAAGCGCTTTGCGTCGTTGCTGTACCTCTGGTGGAAGCTGATCCGTTACATTATATGGGGTATTGCGAAGATTAATGCTCCTTAGAGCATTTTTTATCATCAACTTAGAGTCAGTGTCTTGGAATTTAACAACAATCGGTCGAGTTTTCCTGGCATCGTATTCACTCGTATTACGATGTGCTCGGTCAATGCGAATCTTTGTTTTTGAATCAGTGATTCCAAGAATATTTTGTACAAAACAGTGAATTTTCTCATAGCAGTTTTCACCGGAAGTTGTATTTATGGGAGCATTTGCTGAGGAAGCTGTAGCAGAGGGCTGTGACTCCGTAGTATTGCTTTGGGTCTCCATAGGGACGTCCGCTGGGGTAGTTGAAGAAGAGGACCGATACTCTATATTGTAATCTGGCCTAAAAGGTTTGGGATCGAACTTTATGGGATGTTCTGGTATTCCGAAAAACACCAAGTTATCCCGCATCGATCTGCTCTTCAAGTCTATGACACTTTCCGCCAGCGAATCGTTAGCCTGCTTTAGTGACTCATTCTCGGCAATAATTTTACTGACGTCCGATTTAACTTGTTTTATGTCCTTGTTATTGACATCGGTTCGTGACGACACCGATTCATATTGATCACTGACGAATTGTTGACCCTTTTCAACATCAGAAATGCGTAATTCCATGTTTTGAAGCCGTACAGTTAAATCTCTCAGTGATACACGGATTTCACTCAACTTGCCTAATTTTGTATCAATATGATCCATTTTTTGCAGCAATGTTTGCATAACGGGATCACTATGTGTCACAGTAGGTTTAGCCTGAATTAACGTCGGTGAACTAGAATTTAACATCGGATTGATGTTACCAACAAATTGTGGATATTGAAATGTTGCCGGCATCATATATGGGTGGGGGGTTTGCACTTGTTGTACAACTGGAGTACTCGTAGTGGCGGCCGCAGCATTGACATCAGGCTTTCCCGATACAGGAGTACTACATTAAAATGAAACAACTTATATGTACAAAAGTAAATTAAGAAAATGTCTTTACCAGCGTGTATATACATGTAGTGCATATAAATCGCACCTGGTTAGCTCAGTTGGTATTGCACTATTCAACGACACGTACTGTTTTGCATCTGTCTGATATAATCTTGATAACACACGATTTTATCATAATGCGTAGAGACGTTAGGGCAGTTCAATCAGTATGTCAATATCACAAGATTTAGTATTTACACTGTCTAGGTCGAATCTCTGATAAAGGTTAACATCAAAACAAGTTTAAATTCAAGAAACTGCACGTACCAGTCACTTTAGTCAACAGTGAATTGCTATCAAATTGATAACATAGATTAACAGAGCACTTGGGTAATAAATGTAGCCCATGTGTATGCAACTTACATGATTAAACTGTTATGCTATCAAATGCTTCAATGACGACCCAGCGTGACCTTGTTTTTCGTGTCCTTGCATCCTATCATCCCCTATCATATAATGTATGTACTTGTATATACTACCATTAACTTATAAATGTAATTCTTTTAAAAAAATTGTAGGCATTTTTGGCAACTAAATCTTTGTTCCTTAGCCCATTTTTTTTACAATTGAAATAGGTCTTTCAGCTTTTCATAACTTAAACTAGGTCTCTCCATTTGTGTTAACAAATAAAAACGTTAAACAATGGAGATGATTGGTTTGCCTGTACAAAATGCTAACAATCTATTAAGTGTCACTGAAAGCATCCAGCCCATTTTTTATTACGCAATAAAGCACAGCTGTATAATTTATGTATTTAAATTATAGTACACAATGTATTAGTACATTGTTAAAATGAAGGCACTACATAAATACGTCATACACTAAATGCAAGTATTTTGGAACAGGTAACACCAAAAGGATGCGTTCATCTTAAAGGGGGACTTTGGTTTACCAGGAAAAAAATTAGTGGGTCAGCAGGCTATTCATTAATGACAATGTGTGAAAACTGGTATCGGTGAGGGTCAGTCAAAACATGTGTTATATCTTTCCTTATCATCATCTACCAGCATGTGTCCTATGATCAGGATAACTTGGACAATATTATATGCGAATGATAGCATCTTGTTTTACACTCAGAAACTGCATTGATTTTATATCATAAATAATATGATAACACTGAAGAAATTAGAAATGGATAAACTGTACACACATCCACATAAATTGTTTGTAGTCAATTCCAACCCCTACAGTCATACTGTACATCACTATCATAAATGTTACATCTGACCTATATGAAATAATCAAATCAAGTTATTAGTCTTTCACAATGACTCGGAATGTATTGAAACAGATGCTGGGTAAGTTTAAAACTATATGACATTTTAGATTTTTTTAAATTGAAATGTTGCAGCTGAAATATTTGATTCTGAATTATTTACACAGGTAAATGGACTGTAACAAACTTTTCAAATAAATTGAAAAATAGTAAATGAATTAAATTTTTAATTGTTAAATAGGTTCTTATTCTATAAGTGAGGATGGTCACAATAATAAAGCTTTAACTTTGAAGTTTACCATGTGCACATCAATATTAAGGAATTGTTTGAACTACAACATAATTATAAATGTGTAAATTAATTAAGTGTGGATGTTATATTAGAAACATTTTATTCTAAGTCTACAAAGTTCAACATCATAGAAAGTTCCTGCATAACCTAACCCTCCTCATCAACAAAAAATGTCTGGCAAAAGGCAGAGAATTTAATAATTCACAAGATTACTAGTATAAGTGTAGCTACAAACCAACCATTGATAAGACCCCTTTTACCAAATCTCCACCTGACTGATAAGCTCATGAATTATTTAGTGGAGGCAGAAAGCATCCACTGGTGATAAGCCTCCAGTAGTAAATTCAGTATACATGTGGTAGTATTTGCAACAATATGGTACATAGCTGTTGCAATATTGGTTGTGCGAAGTCGCCAGAATAAAGAAAAGGGAGTAGTATTGCATAGAAGTCCTAAATATCCAATGTGGAGGAGAGAGGCATGGTTTAAAAACATTAACTGACTTCATAGACTCAACTTATTCAGAGCAAAATTCATGGACAGATACTTCTCGTGCTTGTAGATCTAAATTAAATATGAATTTCGTAGCAGGTGTGTTTGAATTTATACTGCATTTACACAAATATTTTTATTTATAAATTATTATTTTATATTCCGTGTTCATAGTATAGTATTTACATTTTCAATTAAAACAACCTAGATCTACTAGCAAACAGTCATATTTGAAAGCTTCTTGAAATGTTGTGTTGATTAAATGCCTACCTAAGGTCACCTAAGGTAATGTGTTAAAATAGTTAGCCCATTAGCAGGTTGTCTTTGATTTTATCTATTAATTCATTATAATAATCTACATGCATGTGGTTTCAGAAACACAAACACATGACCACTTCCTTAAGATCGCCACTGTCAATTATCTATGTTAGAATCAGTATTTATCACATCTAGTACAAGTGGTTCATTACATGACCACATCAGTGTGTTACATTTTTATAAGATTCAAAGTATGAATGAATAATACTTCATTAATGATTACATCACAGGACTAATTAACTACCGTATGCTAAATTCAAGGTTTTCCTTTCCAGGCCTATATGAGGCAAATTAACGTATTCTTTTATACGGGCATATTGCAATATCGTCAATTTTGTTCTGTTGGATATTCGATCTAGTTGAAGCATGCATCAAAAAGAAAGAATATTTTAATCTATAGCGCCTAAGGGCCATTTACCAAAATCAGACTTGGTTTGTCAAATAGGGATCAGGTATATAAATTTAAGATTTCGGATGCAAGCATGTCAAGGATATGGAATGACATGTGCAAATACTAAGTTCTCCTATTGTGTGGCCTGATCGAGGTGTGGCTAGGTTAACCATTCCGGAGTGTTTCTAACCGGAAAATAATAAAGTTATATCTAGCATTGACTGCTTTGACATATCTACTGAACTGCATGTGAATCTTACTGCTAGAGCTCAAACATGAAGCAGTTAAAACAGAACAATACAATTAAATATTTATTATATAATATCTATATCACCTTCTGGGTCAGTTTAAGTACATTTCCCAGGGTTGGGGAGGACGGGTGTCAGATAAACAGATCACCCTAGAATCTGGGTACATGTTAAACCTTATACCAGGTGATGGAGTGCTGGCCGACCGTGGATTTTTAGTGTTGGATCCCTGTCGCTGGCTCGGAAACACATATGCTTTGAGTAACACCGTGTCGCTCACCTAGGGATTTGGAACATGACCCGTTGTACATGTCCACATATAAAGTATTGGTACCCATCTAGTGACTTATAACACTTCATGTCAGACTTGGAATAGTAACTTGCACTTTCTGCAAAGTAATGACAGATGTCGATGTATGACACATCAGGCCAAAGTTTCACATTATCTATCCACATAGAATCACTTAAATTGAAGGGGTCAGGTAAAGTCCCATATTCAACTGACAGTTTGTCCAAATACTGTGATAAGCCTCCAGTAGTAAGTTCAGTATACATGTGGTAGTATTTGCAACAATATGGTACATAGCTGTGATGTTGTTGGTTGTACGAACCCGCCAGAATAAAGAAAAGGGAGTAGCATATTGCATAGAATTCCTAAATATCTGATGTGGAGGAGAGAAGCATGGTTTAAAAACATGAACTGACTTCATAAAGACTCAACTTATTCAGAGCAAAATTCATGGACAGATACTTCTCGTGTTTGTAGATCTAATATGAATTTCGTGGTAGGTGTGTTTGCATTTATCTGCATTTACAAAAATCTTTTTATTTAAAAATTATTATTTTATATTCAGTCTTCATAGTATAGTATTCACATTTTCAATTAAAACAACCTAGATCTACTAGCAAACAGTCATACTTGAAAGCTTCCTTGAAATGTTGTGTTGATTAAATGCCTACTTAAGATCACCTAAGGTATTGTGCTAAAATAGTTAGCACATTAGCAGGTTGTCTTTGATTTTATCTATTGATTCATTATGATAAACTACATGCATGTGGTTTCAGAAAGACAAACACATGACCACTTCCATCGCCACTGTCAATTATCTATATTAGAATCAGTATATTACACATCGGTACAATAGTACAAGTGGTTCATTATATGACCACATCAGTGTGTAACATTTTTATAAGATTCAAAGTATGAATGAATAATACCACATTAATGATTAGATCACAGGACTAATTGACTAATTTACTACTGTATGCTAAATTCAAGGTTTACCTTTCCAGGCCTATCTGAGGCAAACGTATTCTTTTACATGGGCATATTTTAATATATAGCGCCTAAGCTGTAAGGGCCATTTACTATTAGTGTTAACCAAAATCTGACTTGGTTTGTCAAATAGGGATCTGACATATAAATTTTAGATTTCGGATGCAAGCATGTCAAAGATATGGAATGACATGGTGCAAATGCTAAGTTCCCGTATTCTGTGGCCGGAACGGTATGTGAATCTTACTGCTTGAGCTCAAACATGAAGCAATTATAAACATAACAATACAAATAAATACTTAACATCTATATCACCTTCTGGGTCAGTTAAGTACATTTCCCAGGATTGGGGAGGACGGGTGTCAGATAAACAGGTCACCCTAGAATCTGGGTACATGTTAAACCTTATACCAGGTGATGAATTGCTGACCGACCGTGGATTTTTAGTGTTGGATCCCTGTCGCTGGCTCGGAAACACATATGCTTTGAGAAACACCATGTCACTCACATTCGGGACTTGGAACATGACCCGTTGTACATGTCCATATAAAAAGTATTTGTACCCATCAAGTGACTTATAACACTTCATGTCAGACTTGTGGGGAGCGGTGGCCTAGAGGTAGGGCCCGCGTTTCGATCCCTCTCTGGACCACTGGTTAATTTCTCTGAGCCAGACCCACAGCTCTACACCACCATGGTGTTAAATGGTACCTGTGAGGGCAGTGTCTAATTCCTGGGCGCGGCAGATCGATGTTTGCTGCCACACCACAGGAGAGAAATAGTCTACCCAGGGAGACACGAGTGTAGGTTTCCATATGTAGCCCAATGACCAGGGGAAGTTGAAATGTCACAGGGTGCTTGAGTGGCCTAACAGCTGAAAAGAGCCATAGAAAATTGGTTACTTTTTTATTAACTTGGAATAGTAACTTGCACTTTCTGCAAAGTAATGACATATGTCGAAGTATGACACATTAGGCCAAAGTTTGACATTATCTACCCACATAGAATCACTTAAATTGAAGGGGTCAGGTAAAGTCCCATATTCAACTGAAAATTTGTCCAAATACCCTGCTAAATCATTAGAAGGTAACTCCCTTGCATAATCAGAGAGATAAACAAATTTAAAAGTCTCAAAATCAAATAAATCTGCCAATAATCGCCAATAATCAACACAAAATATAGATCTTCTCATACAAACTACGTATGTATTATATGACTTATCAGTCAATGTTTTGCCTCCAGCTCAACATGTGGTCAAGATAATGATATGCATAGGGCTATTTTTAGTAACGGTGAAAAGGGTCTTTAGTATGCTAGATACCCAGATGGTCAAAGATAGAAATACATCCCAATCAACTCCAGTAATTGCTGTGTAATATATTACATGACATAATTATTATCAATGACATGAAAATAAGGTTAATGCTGTGCCCCCTACTGCTGACAAAGTCCCCCTTTAAATTACAATGTATGTCACCTCTAATGGTCATAAGTAAGACAATGCTAATAATTGTTTCGTTGATAAGTTGTTTATCAAATAGTGTTGCGTCTGAAATCAGTCACAACATGTAATGATCCGGTGTTAATGACAGGTTATCTTTCGCCCATGTAAAGTCCATCTGTATTTAGTATTGTCATATGTGTTTGAAGCTGATAATGTTCAAAGTAGGCGGTTATCATAATTATGTGCTGATATGTTATAACAACGTTACATATAATGCCATGTACACATAAATGTGCACTAGAGTAGGTAGCACAGATAAGTTATACTGGACATATTTTGGTCACACTTGCACACTCTACGCTGTGTTTGCTCTTTGGACATTTCTATAGCAAATCAGCGCAAGTATCTGATGTAGAATTGAACTCACGATCATGTTTTCAATTATGATTATTTATTTCAGTAGAAACCATGGGGGTTGATATTGCAGCCTACCGAGCCCGGATTGGTACATTCAAGCACTCCGTCGGTCATGATGTTGTGACACAAGATGTAGTTGTAGATATTGCATCATTTAGACGTATCATCATATGGGAAATGGTGTGCGTGATGATGATGATCATGATTCTAATTGATACCAAGTTCATATTAAAGAGTCCATGTAAGTCTATTTAATTGTTCAGTAAAATAATGTTAGATCACATCATCATTGATATCAAATTTTCTCGATTGTTTGTGCGCTACACTATTTAGTAGGTCCACCAATATTTTGTTATTCGAATGTTTACACTCATGTTATTGTCAGCTTCGTATTAAAAGTGTCGTGGTGTTTCAGGGTGATATGAGCGCTATTTCCGTTGTGTGCTGCTTAGAAGTTTTTTTGCCAAGGGTTGTCTTCCTTGTGTTAAGTTCATTCATACACGGGGGCTAAGTCGTTGACCATGCATGACTTGCATCTCGAAATTTCAATGGTAAAGTTATGTGTTTTTTTTGGTGATTTTATGAAGTCGTTACATCATTTATAGAGAAAACACGTGTAACAAATGCTGGATGAAATACGAAACGTGTATTGTCGATTCAAAGATGTCTGTCACAACCGCCAGAATGTTCCATATCTGAATAGCTAAATGCAGTAAGTATAACCACTACGCTTTAGGACCATTATAGTTTTAGTCATATACTAGTAAGTGTATTTATGATGGTATAGTCTAGCTAGGGTAATCCGACAGTGACGTCATAGTTAAAAGATTAAAACCATTGCTTAAACAGGTAGAGTTTAGTTTGGTATTGAACTGTTAGTATAAGCTTTTATACTTGTTTTTACACCGTACTAGTGGATTGTTCCACTGCGTCACTGGATTTTTATCCTAACTGGACTGTAGAATTTAATCCTGAGAAAACTGTAAATCGACCGGGGTGAATGTTTGTTTACGCGGTTGTGACAAATATTTTTGAATCAACTATAAAAACGAACATATAGAGGATATTCGTTGATTTTGGTGTAAAATTTCACCGAGTGATCACAGAAATCAATATTTTCACGAGTGGCGTAGTCACGAGTGAAAATATAGTTTTATGTGATCACGAGTGAAATGAAATTCAATCTTACACCAAAAATCAACAGATTTTCTGTTTATTATATTATTAATTAATCATATTGAGGTTCTTGATTCGCAGTAGATCTAGGTTCATTTTATTCCTCACCTGTGGCCTCATTATGGTGAGGAATAAAATGAACCTAGATCTACTGCAAATCAAGAAAATCCGTTCATTAATAATGTAATTATAACTAATTGAATATTGCACAATTTTTCAGCCGTGAATTCCTATTTTCAATGTGTTCGAATTCCACGACCCCCCACTTTTATTATTTTTATTTTCCATTCAAGTCTAGATTTCTTTACATCATTGTAAAGATAAAGCTCTCTAGTTTTTGAATATGTAAATATTAATGAAATGGCAATGATTAGAAAAATGTGATATTTCACGGCCGTGATTTTTTTGTCACACAATTGGTGATAGTTTCCCACATACGGCATACATGTATTTATGTATCATGCACTTGCGTTAATCTGTGTTTAAAATGTTACATTTGTGTTTCAGTCATACGTAGAACTGCGAACATTAATCATTTCATCGTTTATATAAATAATATAAACGAAGCATTGTTTATATTAATGATATAAAGGAAAAAACGAATTGATAAAGGATAGACAAAACTCAGGAACGCTTGATATCTTTTATTTACACCAATTAACTTAACATTAGAAAACAACAATAAATAGTCAAATAAATAACAATGATAATAGCAATTCATGGCGATGTTCATCATAAAATATCAAATAAGAACATCAGTCCAAAACATATAAAACTGTAAATTCGTCAGCAACACTAGCTTACATTGTCACGTACACATATCATGTTATACAAACTGAACTTGACTTGTATAATATAATTGAAACAAAAGTATCATCATTGAAAATATAATTATCTTTATTAAATACCTGTTTCAATGTACAAGCTGTATATAGAAACTGTATAGTTTATATACCTGGTATCTCATTTCTGGTCCACTCTGACTATAGTGGTATCAATTTCTCACAAATCACGTACATGACTTTTAACTACATGTACATAAGAATGGAAATGTTATAATTTCCCAATTTACATATAGTAATTTTAAGTGATACCAATTTCTATCATAATTCGTCAATTTTTTTTCTTTTTCCGCAGATTTGACGGACCCGCGTTTTCGTTTTGTACCTTATTTTAATGAATGGGTGTTAATAAATCATGCATAGGAGTATTTCGCGCGTCAGTTGTCGGAGTTTTATGAACATTTACAGACGGCGTGGAACAGTTTTGTACAGACAAAGAATCAGGGGCAGGAATAATTTCAAAATAAGTTTTTCGGGGCTTCTTTTGACCAGTTTTTTTCGCGACTCGCGGTCTTGCTTTTTTACAGAGTATAGTTAAAAAAATTCGAGGGTTTAGCGGACGTATGTAAAGGTCATATACGCAAGATTATCTTTTTGCTGTTTTAATAAGTTTATGGTATAAATATAGGATTACATCAATCTCTTCACTTCAGATATGATTATAACACACAATAAACGTCATCTCTTATTTCGATTATCTTATTTTGTGAATAAACTAACCCGAGTTACTTCCCTTAGCTTGTGACGTGTTTTTGGAACATCTGCTGTATACTATTAGTGTATATTCGCATAAATCTTGATCTCTATTGAATATGTTCGGTTTAAACACAGATATATATTAGAAAATTCTAAATACATATCTGTGGTTTAAATGAAAATTATGTAATGTAAAAGTGGGTCAAATATAAAGCACAATCATAAAAGAATTCTCCACGGGGGTTATACATACATATACACAGCGTTGATCTACGAAGTGTCATACAGTTAATCTTGGTACATTATGCACATCACGGGGGATTGTAACATGCCAAAAACGAGATTATAATGAGCTGCTGACCGATTTGGTGTTTAATTTAATTGTTTCTGTACGTATTATTGGGTATACAAATGTGAGAAAATTCCTACATCGGTATGTGTACATAGATAAGTTTACGGTCAATGCAACTGGAGACGCGTGTACATTACGCGTGTTATAGGAAGGGTGTTGTAACGGGCCAAGTATTAATAATATATTTTTGTCAATCAAAATGCAAAAAAGAACAGTGTATTATACCAGATATAAAATGTTTATAACTCGGTAAACGTTTCATTGATTTATTAATTTAGTATGGAACGATAAATTGCATTTTTCTAAAACGATATAGATCGATCATTGGCATTTGCTATTGAATTCAACTGTGCGTAAACTAATGATTCTTCCTAGCATGAACCTAGATCCACGTATCCATCTCCCGTTATGTACCCCAACAAGAAAGTACATAACGGAAAAAAATAGTTACGCACAGTTGAAATCATATGCCTATGATATAGATTTTAAAAATTCGTGTTTAAATTGTGTATCGTTTTGCATTATGGGTAATTATTAAAAACTACTGTCAGACCATCCGAAATAAAACGCTGGATATATATGATATAAAAAATAAAGAGCGGTATTAAAGATTTATTCTTTGTATGTGTTGTTCTGTACACTTCAATGGTAGAATACTGTATGGAACAACGCATGGGCTCGTATACATGTACAGTACTGTTTAAAATATTTTTAAAAATATGTCAAAACGTTGCGTGTCCTTACCCAGTGCGAGCATCTTGGGTTTAACAAAATACAAACAAGATACATGTATGTAGCGAACTCCACTGTTGGTAATCTGCTTCCGTAATATAACTAAATTCTTGTTACAAATCACAAAATAATACTTGTCTGAGAGTTCAAACACGTTCCTAATTTTCCAGACTATCAACGCACGGTCAGACATTTTGACCCTACAATTTAGACCGGCTTAAATTTAAAGACTAAAGATCAGTAAAGGCCGACACATATATGACACTGCAATATAGGCCGCCAAAAGCAGGCGGTCTATTTTATGTTTAAATAATATATATATCACACGGTATTCAGCTCTTGGGGTGATCGTTGGCCCTGCCTGGCCTGCCATAGGTCATGAAGGTGCAAGGGGGCGTGGCGGATTTATAACAAACCAATTTGTATTCGCCAATCAAAATAACGCCATGAATTGAAATGTAAGTATTAACTATATATATGGTCAGTTGAGCAAGTGCGTAAAAAGGGGTCCTATAAAAAATCCAGATTACCGAAAGGTATGGGACGATACGAGGACCTTATAAACTCATATCAAATCAAAGTGCGTAAAAATCTCTTCAATGAATGTGCGTAATAAACCAAGTTTTTGTTTATCAATGTAAAACTTTTTGAAAATGACAAGCTTAGGATTCGTGTAAACTTTAATATATTTTTTGGTGTAATGGAAAGCTTCAAAAAAGGTAAAATTATGTTCAAACTTCTGTGTAAGCCGTAAGCATCGCACTATAATACTGTCACTTTTCAATGATACTGGATATAGTTAATAAATTTTACCATGAGGCGTCATTCAAAGAAACCATGCTTTTTATTACATGTGCATTGCAATACCAACAATATTGAAAATATTTTTACGCCGATTATTGTGTTGGAAATGCGTGAGTTTACATTTCCAAATTACTTAATTTTCAGCGCACTTGTTCTAACGTGTCGTTGTTATGCACCTGTCAGTAGCATCCACGGTATCCCACTCCTGGGGACGGGCTTATGGGTTGTCACCCCGCCTTCCACGACCTGCGGGTGACAGCTGATGGGAGAATCTCCGGTATTTCCCCGGTCCCTGACAACTAAATAGTGTCCCTAGGGTATTGGTTCGCTGAAAAAATCCCAACTTTTCACCGGCCAAGCTGGAAGGTAAAACACGACCATCTCTCCGTCTATCCCGAGGGTTTGGGGCGTTGATGTAACTGACTGATGCAGTATGTAATATTGAAAAAAGTACCAATCGATTTAGTTAATGCTAACTCTCATTTGAACTTGTATCCATAATTGAAAATGATAAAATGGAATTAACTCGGCATCCAAGAACTATGGACACGTCTCTAACTTTACCGGTTATCTACAGACTTTTTTTCAAATTTTCCTTTTACAATTTTTCGTCAATAATTTCCTGTCTAGAATTATAATGTTCATTCCTCAATTTCGGAATTCAGTAACTTAATTATGCTTAATTTATAAATTCTTTACAATTAACGACAGAAACTAGATAGATAGATATTTTATTCATCCTCCAATTTAGGAGAGCATATATAACATAATATATACATCAAACAAAAAATGGCATACAGTACAATGCAATGCTTAATATGTACACACAATTCATTTCATACACATTCAATAATATCACACATAGACAAGCGTACGCACATCCTCACACACCCATACTGGGCTATGTAGTAGATTGAGGACACAAACCTAGAGTAGCCCACTGGGGACTCACTTTTTTAAGAGAGTCAGAGTCATCAAATTTTAACACAAAAGTCTGCTTCGTTTAAGATTTAAATTTCTGTAGTCTAAATTTGCCTATCCCTCTATGACTTTCAACAAGCAAATAAGGACATAGTTGCACACATGTAAGTGAGGACATCAAACGCACACATGAAAATGAGGACACTCTACGCACACATATAAATGAGGACATCATACGCACACATATAAATGAGGACATCATACGCACACATATAAATGAGGACATCATACGCACACATATAAATGAGGACACCATACGCACACATATAAATGAGGACATCATACGCACACACATAAATGGGGACATCATACGCACACACATAAATGAGGACATCATACGCACACACATGAATGTGGACATCATACGCACAGCGCACACATGAAACTGAGGTCATTGTATAATGCACACATGTAAATGAGGACATGATTGACAAAGTGTATATCCATCTTAATTTAATCCTAAATAAAGCTAATATACTAGTATCTGATTCGCATCTTGCCTGGGCTTCGTTCGTTCGTTCGTTCGTTCGTTCGTTCGTTCGTTCGTTCGTTCGTCATTTTGAATTTGAAATCGGAGACATACTCGGGAAATGCCGATATTTTTTCTTTTTCGCCTGATTTGTCCCACGCGCGTCACATAACGTTGAAAAAATGAAACATGGAATTTTGGCGATAATTTTATACCTTTTAAGGCAAAAAGAACCGCAAAAGAAAAGAATGCCAGAATACGTTTTTATCGTTCATTACATCTGTAATTTTGAAATTGGAGACAAACTGGACGATTGCCGCTATTTTTTCTTTGTCCACTGATTTGTCCTACATGCTTGACAACTCAAAATAATTAATGTTATTACAATTTGATTTGTCTGATTAATATACTTTTAGATAACTTACCATAACAAAATTTGTATCTGGGGGCGGTATATTGATCAATACACACATATATGTATTTGTTATTTAATTTAAAACGAAAATACAATAAACTTTATTAATTTAACACGCGAGCACTAAATTGGTATTCATGAAACGACACTTGAGTTTAGCTGGAGTCACGCTCAAGTGGCCGTTTCTCTCCCTCGAAAAATCGCGACTCAGTCGAGTAAACTCCAGCTATCCTCACCCTCGTGAATATGTACCAATTTCTAGTTAGGTCGATTACTTACTCAAACGCACGGACTAATCGGCAATTAAAATTGGATTAATACCTAGGTCACAAATCACCCGGACGCCGGACGATGTCCGTGTATCCGATGTGTACCCGATCTCTATGTATAGGCCGGACGCCGGTCGATGTCGTTCGATCATCGGCAAATCACCGGTCGATGATCGTACAAGGCCCGTCAGCCGTCCTGCGGACATCGACCGGTCATCGGATGGTCACCGACAAATCGCTTTGTCGCTAAATCAGGCCTTGATTTTGTCCGACAATGCCCCCATGACCCGCCGGCGTCCGTCCGTCCGACGTCCGTCCGTCCTCCAGCCCGATTAGCCAAAAGTACGCCGGCCGATCATCGGACGGCGATCGGATTGGATTTGTGACCTTAGTATAACTCAGTGAGTATGAGTGGAGGAGCTGTTGTGAATATGGGACTTCAGATATGATAAGTCCATGTAAAGCCTACTGGTAAGAAAACTATTATTTTTTATCCGTCTTACAATCTTCGACCCGCACTCAAAATCATCATACCTGTCAGTGTCAAACAGAGTTAAGTGTATTAAAGGATACTGTCTCGACGTTGCAGTCGGATGTACTACTTGTGAAGCAGTCGTCTGTCGCACTCAAAAAATGCGTTCGGATCAAATAAATATCGTATGTAGCAGTGTGCAAAATATTAAACAAGACATCGCCAACTGTGTGCAAAGCGTAAATGAATGTTTCACCATAAATAATTAAATATGAATGATCATTTACCTCCTCGTAGTCTGTACACAAGAATTTGGAACTCAATATAAAACATGTCCCCAACAGACTAGCTGAGTTAGAAAAAATCGTTGACAGTGCCGAAGTCGTTTCGATATCTTGTCGGGATGGATTTTCAGTGCACGAACCCACACCTGGTCCATCTGAAGAGACCGAGGCTTGCAACGAAAACGTTATGTTAACCAATGAACAAACAGAGGTAGATACATCGCTGTTGAGTAAAACCAGACAATATAGATCAACACAGTTCTGCTCCTACTGTACAGGCGTCTACGAACATGACAAAATCTACCATTACTGAATCACCAATGTCAGATATCCATCATATTACAATTGTAATTGGACGTGGCAAATACTCAGTACGAAATAACTCAAATACTACACCGTATTGAACGGGAATCAACAAACCTACATCACGACCCATCGGACTCGGGGAGAACGTGGACACGTGTTGATGCTCCGACTGTGAACAGTACTTACAGATACAGACTGTTAAACTCAGAGTGAACATGACTGGCCTCAATATTAATGTTATGACGTGAAATGCGACTGGTATATTTTCCAGCTCTTCTTATCTTAGCAATATGCTAATGAACTATAAAATTGATATGTGTGGTATTTCAGAACATTTGCAGCAGAACATTGGCTTTATAATCACAACTTACATTTTATGAATTGTCTAAAAAAACTACATGTACGTATATTACAATTGCCATGCTGTTGCGGACTTTAAATTATCACGGCCATGCCAACGAAAAGTCGGTAAAGGTGATGTTGCAATTTAATAGCACAAAAAGTTATGTATTGAAGATGATCGTTTAATTGGTATCCAATTACAAATATAACAATAGATGATATAATGTCAAAAAGTATGATGTGTTCGTCGCTTGACAAGGGGGGTATTGATAAAACCTACCAGGATCTTATCGACGTAATTCAGTCAGCATCTGCAAGTCTACCAGTGTCTTAATTTAAACCGTACTTTAAGCCATACTTGAACACTGAAACTATATGAAAGATAAACGCACCATTTGGTTAAAGGAAGGTCGTCCCCGCTCAACTTCTAACGTAGCATATATCAACTACAAAGATGCGAAACCAATATTTCGGCAGTGTGTTGTGATTATTTACTGAAGCTGGACAATGAAATTGATAAAACTGCAGAAATTAACTCAAAGCATTCTGGAAATTGGTTAGCGGAAGAATAAAACAAATTCATCAAAATAAAATTCAATGGACAAATATTCAGAGACCAACAAAAATTGATCGAACAGTTGGGGAAGTACTTTAAAGGACTATACACGCCTACGGAGAATCCAGAATAGGCACAATACATATTAAATCGTTTATTTTTATGATACCTGTAGTTTATAAACAGCTCCATTACATTTGGTTTGTATTGAGTCAAAGGTTCCAAACAAAATATCAAAATATAGGGGTTAATAAACAGTGTGATCAATACAATACAGCTGTAATTCAATCAAGTTGTTCAATGGATGTAAGTATTATACCATCTTCAAAGATGTTCAATAAACGAATGTGTTCAGTATTTTATGGAGCTCGTAGGAAGACTAAAATGTCGCTAATTTCCCTAACCTGAGATACTCTAACGCTGTCAACCAATTTAGTTATACAAATAAAATCAAACTTTGAAATAATTTATTATACAAGTGTAAATAAGTTATATTATACAAATGTTAATTGTATTGTCAATATATTTGAAAACAAATACACATGCCTCTATATACTTAACACCAACCATGGGACAAGAATGAACAACCTGAGAGACATCCTATGCCCATTTTTGATAATGTTGTTCACTTTAACAATAAGAAGCCAAACTGTCACAAAATGCTCCCGTACTAGGCTAATTTCAAATCAAGAGCCATAATCCAAGAATGCCTGTGGCGATAATCGAACTTGGCTGGGGTATTATGCCCATAAACATTGTCAATCCAAGATGAAAACGAGAGTGAACACTTCACCGGACGCCGCCGCCCGCACGCCATGATGGGCGTATGAAAATGAAAAATATGTTTCATATAGTTGTAACATGAATACATATGCCTTATTGCATCTGCATTCTAATAAACTAGTTGTGTATAATGTTGAATTTGGCGAAAAATATATACTTATATTATTAACATATTAATAAACTGAGCACAGCATGTAACTGGTTTTGTAACGTAATAACTTAACTCAGTGCAATATTTAGATCACGCTATTTTATCATTAAAATAGTTCAGCCAATGAAACCATAAAAAGGGATTAAATAAATAAATAAAATTTTGGACAAGATAAGTAGGGGACTGTATATACGAGGGGCAATCCAAAAGTTCGTGGACAAGTTTAATATTTTCTTTAGTTTACACGGTACACTCATCATTTTTGGTTTGCAAAAATATATATTTATTTCGAGTTTATGTGAAAAGGTTTGCTTATGTAACTCATGGCGTTTGTCTTATATAGTTGTTATGGCAACACGAGTAAACGCCAAGTGCCGCAGCTCAAAAATACAAAGTTATTGTTATGTTTCCATGTCAAAATAATAATAATTTCCATAGTTTTACGCGCACAAACGTCATTTGCGCAATTTGGCGTCATTTTCGCGCAAGTACGTTATTTAAATTTAAAATATCACGCTCACATTAAGTATTTGCATTGCAAATTGCGCTAACACCAAACAAACGTTAGAGCGAAAAATGACACCTGAAGACAAGTTGAAAATGCGGGCATATACACTTTTGCGTAAATCTACAGCAGACGCCATCAGAAACAATCAAAATGCTGGCAGCGGCTTCCAGAAAAACTCGTATAGCAAGATCACTTGTTTACAAACGGCATAAGAGATTTAGGTGGAGGAAGAGAAACAGCTTCGGACGATGATAAATGCGGGCGACCAATATAACGAATACACGAACATGCAACGTCACGGCTGTTAATGCGATAATCGGAGACAGGCAGTCCACAATTAACGACATTTCCAAGGAAATATACTTGGTTTACGGCACTTTCCAGTGAATTCTTACCCTGGACATTTTTCAACTTTGGGCAGAGAAACACCACCGTTTTGACGCTTCAGGCGGCGTCTGCATTGAAAATGAATGACATTTTCGCCTGGATACAAATGACGTTTGAGCTGCGGCACCCGTGCGTATATGACCATTTTGTTAATGTAATAATTTTGTTATTATGTAAGCTATCTCGCTAATATTTTTCATGCGCATGCAGATATAGCGGGATACATCATATGGTTATTTTCACATCGATATTGCGTTTGATTTTGATTTTATGAAGTTTGTCCACGAACTTTTGGATTGCCCCTCGTATTTAGAGAACAAATTACGTTCGACCTTTGAGCTGAATAAACAGCAGAGATGGATGATAAAGCACGATACTAAATATAATCTCAAATGAAAACACAACTTTTTCATTGCTAATTGTCACGGTATATACCCCGATACACCACTTCTCAATTCCGTCAGAGATTTGTACGGTTTTCATACAGCTCTGACGGAACTGAAAATCAGCATAACGCTCTGGCAGAACTGAGATGTCGTGTATCCTGAGGTCCATCAGAGCGTTATGGCGTTTTAGTTATATGAAAACCGTACAAACCTCTGACGGAACTGAGAAGCGGTGTATCGGGGTATATACCGAGATTGTGTCCTCCTTTCATTAAAACCAATCACAAAAACAAACGCAATTTATAATAAGAAATGTTATAATTACACTGCTACCTGTCTGAGACATACCCGTAGTGTTCTCTAATTAATGGCGCTTGTTGATTCATTTTATACATTTCCAAACTGGTAACAAAGTTTGATGTTTTAATCAGTTGACGCTTTGACGAGTAAGTAATTGTGTTCTATGATTTATTCGTAATATTGCAAGCACGGATGTCGTTCAAAATCTTACATGCAAACGTCAAAGCGTCACTGAAAAAACGTACAAAGTCTCATCCCAGTATCCCAGGCCGCGTTATACCAAAGACTAAATAAACATGGTTACTAGTACCAGGTACTAGTAATTCCCTTGCTAGATGCTCAGTATAAAAGGGACAACTATACCATCAGGAATGAGGTGTTGAGAGTGATTTATACAGTATAAGTTGTAAGAACTTGTTTCACAATCGACCTAAATTAAATTACAATGTAGTATAAATTAATTAAATACTTAGCAAATGTTTGTTGTTGTAAAACTGAGAGTAGTCAAATTGAGATGTAGTAGGTCATTGGTTCGTTCGTGGTACTGGTGATGGTACGGTTCAGGAAAACAAGCCCCGTATATAATAGTAACTGAAATAGTGTTTAAAAAACGGCGTAAATCCCAATCAAACAAACAAATGAGCGTTTAAGCGACTAGGGCATTCGTACCACTAAGATAACTGGTGTAATATTCCCACATCATTATTCATGTGGTCGTTTTTATGTGTACATTGTATAATGTTTGTGTATAAATCGATGAGTGATCTGCCAATGTCACACCTATATTGTGTTTTTTGTTTTACATGTATTAACAATTATTATACATGGTTAATAATATATGTCATTTATATCAGACCATGGTGAAACTATTCACCCAGACGATGAGAGTTAAAAGCTCTGCAACAATTTTACAATATTTATGGAGCATTTTGGCTATATCGTGCATGTGAAATAGATACAACAGTCGCCGAATATTGACGTTTACTTAGAAAACAAGTATGCGTCCGCGGGGAATCATGTAAGAATGAACACGTGAGTCGACTTTCAGGCTTTTACCATCAATCGGGTAACGAATCGACACATGACGTGGATACCCTAGCTATAGACGCATACTCTGCGATACTAGATCTTTTTTCTGAAATATCTCGCTAAATCATGATAATACTGAAAAGTACATGTGTTTTTATGTAAAACTTGCCCGTGTGGAATCATTAGCATGCGACGATGTGACGTACCCGGTAGTAGCCTATCATTGTATTATTTTGTTAAACCTTTTGAAACACCGTTTCCTCGTGCTGCACATGGTTTTCATATGTGGCACACCAATAGATTGAAAAACACGACATTTATCGATTTGAAACTGAAAGCTAACATGCATACTGAACCAAAAAAGAAATGCATGGTGAACGGGTTGTTCGAAAACAATGAAAATTGATCAAGCAATTGTTGTCTTATGTTACATTTTACTTGGTCCTTCAAGCATCATGTGTTTGCAAACCCATGGCTTACTTCCGGTGAGAGCAAAAACGCACAAATCTCGTACATAGCCGTGTTGTTGCATTAAATTAATTTCACAGCTCGTCACACAATTGTGTTCATAGAGGCAATATTAGTTTCTTGCTTTTATCGTATACAAAACTGAAGTGCTGAGGGCCACGAATTTGCAAAGCTAATGCAATTTCAAAGCAATTAACCATGCTTATATACTGAAACGAAAAAGAAACGCAGGGTAATATTATTTGCAATATCTTGCGAACGCGTTGTTCAAAAACAATGAAAATCGGTCAAGCATTAGTCTATGTAATAATGCACATGGTCCACCATTTACGGTAGCATGATGTGATAGCGAACCGCTAACTTCCGGCGAAAGCAAAATCAGAGACAAATCAGTTTCCGATATTTATTTCTTGCTTTCATTTTATTCAACAATGGCGCAGCTGACTGAAGTTCAGAGAGTCAAGCCTTTGCGATGCTTATATAAGTCAAAGGCTGGTCCCGGCATCAAGGGGTTTAGTTGTACTTGTTAGCACTTTAGAACGACTTGCTATAAATCTAAGACAAACTTAGTGAATAAATGAAAGACCTAGGTCTGATCGTTCACGCGTGACGTCAGGACATGTTTATTCGTCTCAAACATTGCGCAATCGTCACCTTAATGCCACTGAATCCACCTATTATACAAAAGGTACTCGTAATCACCACATCCCTGCCAAAATTGTAAGGAATCGGTAGCGAGATGATGATCCCGAGTGCACATCGCCTGCATGTAGGTCCGCCACTGACCGTTGCCTGTCGTCAGCGCGGTATATGGCTTTGGTGGCGACTTTCCAGCTAAAAGCAACATCCACTCACTTGATTGACCCCCAAACAACCCGGTCTGTCTCCTTTTGAGCATTCATAGGACCATTTGAAGAGATGGATTCGATGATGCCAGCCACCACTGCTTTTCCGGCTCATCTGAGAGTAACCCTCTAGAAGAAAGTGCCAGATTCGCAAAAAGGAAGACAGGCCCTTCCCCAGGGCTAGAAGGCGCTGTGGTACCCCAGCACCTTAATTCCAGAATTGGCTTTCCCCCAGCCCCTTAAATCTCAGAATGGTGTCTTTAAATCACTATATTTTGTCAGTATTGTGTTATTTGAGAGAAAAAGGCCTGCATTGTGTAAAAAGTACTTAAATCAGCATCTTAATTATGCATATTTATGCAGTTATATGTTCTAAAACATTCTACCTATTCTTGGCGATGTCCTCTAGTACGTATTCTAGAAATACCCCAGCGCCTTAAACATATTCTGGGGAATGGCCTGGAAGATTAACTCACTCATGAACTATCTGCCTAGAAGGATCAATACTATGCAGATGGCAAATGATGACATACGCTGTTTTGGACGAGCCACTTATCACAATCAGCCAGTTTTGATTTCACATTATAGGGGTCCCCTTCTATTCCCTTTTAAATCACTTTCCAGCCACAACCAGTTGCTATTGCAGTTTGTTCTCAATGGATTAATATCCATTCTTACATAAAGATATTAAACATAATATTTGACGTCTTATCTGGAATCATCCTCAAACTCCACCCTGCGTTTCTTTTTCGTTTCAGTATATATAGCTCGCCGGCGGTAACTCTAGCCTTGTATATAAACAGAAATTGATAATATCAACACTGCACGGTCGAGGCTAATGTTATCGTCGACGGACTATACTACTCAACATTTGATAAGGGTCGACAAAATTTCCTTGCCGCGAGTTTGCAAATTTGATAAGATTGACTAATGGAATTTATATCTGCAAGTTTGTAATTGAATAAAGATTGCTTCAAAACTTGATGTCTAAGTTGATAAGCCCAGACTCACTCAAATGTGTGTGCCGCATCCGAGCATCTGTGATAACAGAACGCGGTCCGGATCTTTGCATTTCTGACCTTACACCGTATCGGAATACAAACAAGACAAAGATTTCTCGGTTATTCATTCCACTTTGACTCCTGCCACTAGGGCTTATCAGTTACCTTGAAAATGGCTGCAATTTTCACGCTTTTTATTAATTTAGCAGCAGACTAAATCATAAGTGCAGTACAGGAA
The DNA here is from genome assembly GCA_963678985.1 of Spisula subtruncata. Lineage (NCBI taxonomy): Eukaryota > Metazoa > Mollusca > Bivalvia > Venerida > Mactridae > Spisula > Spisula subtruncata. The sequence goes on along the minus strand of CAVMCB010000099.1, from coordinate 32,284 downwards.
TATTGGTTTCTTAACCTTTATCAAATTTTGAGTTGTATAAGTGTACTTGTTTGCTAGACATCTCTGGCAAACCTGGGGTCCGTTGTCTAACCAAAGAGCTTTGTCAGGGGTTACCTCCCGTTCAATTAAACATAGAAGACATGGATTACCTCCTGTGGAAAGCGCTATGTAGCGCTTTGGTTAGGCAACGGACCCCTGTTGTATCAATGCCATACCCACATCTGGGCGTTTACTCTGGACGTCATGTTTAATCGCCCCATGCATTGTATTGTGCGAAAGTATTAACCAGGCACTCATTTATGTTCGTGTGTTTTTGTAATTGTACGGTAAGAATGTTTTGATATGTTAAAATAATAGTCCTGACAGGACGACGGACAAGCACTGAATATTCATGAGTGCCCGGTAAATAATTTCGCATAATATAATACAATCGTCACATTATTGCTAATGTATTAGCCCTTTATACAGCCGGTACATATAATTACCATAATTTTAAGCCGTTATTGAATGGAAGAATGCACTTCTCCCGTATGTAGGTCCGCCCCTGACCATCGCCCTTCGTCGGCGCAGTATAGTCAAGTCACGAAGTTTTCCCATATTAAACAACTCACTAGATTGACTGCCTTACAGCCTGGTACGTCTTTAGAGCATTTATGGGACCATTTGGACAGATTCAATATTGCCAGTCACCTGCTGCTATTCAGGTTACATCACCAACAATTTCAAAACGACAAATTAATAATATGTAAATTTTTATTCAGAACATCATTTCATTTTGCTCAGAATTTTATAGATTTCATAAGCGTATAGGGAATATTACTTCAGTGTTTTGTTTAAACATGCCGGATCACGTCGAATAGATTGTGTAAAATAAAGTTATTATTACAGCAGCCTAAATCACACAAGGTATGTAAACGACATGATCAGCCACATCAGAACAAACATTTTAGCAATTTCCTTCAATTCTTATTTTCAACAATTTTCAATGATATCTATCAATATGTATCTACATTTACAGGAACATCAAACAAATGGCAATAACTGCAAAGTGCACTTACTGATAGATGGTACTTGACATATGTTTGCCACTGTAACATTAATGTTCAGTCTAAAAATGGCAAGCAGAATTTTAGTAGACAGCATCTTGTTCTCTCACTTATTATTCAAGACATAACCTACAAGCTATTTATGTTTTTAAACACCCAAAAGGAAAACCAAATAAAGAGCAATATATTATAAAAGAATGTAGCTTGAGTTATGGTTCAAGGGTTTAGCACAAGAGACATAAGTTTCAAGTCAACAGCTTAAAGGACAATAACTGTCTGGACAAACAAAAAAGAACAATTCAATAAGAGCAATAACTCAAATAAGAGGGCCCTAGGTCGCTCACTTGAAGTAGCGGAACCAGTGACCTAGTTCTTGAATACAAATGACAAATATTTGAACTCTATCTAGATTTAGAAAACATTCTGACCAACTTCCAATAAGATCCTATGACAAAATCCAGCCTCTATTGCATACACAAGGTTTTTTCTATGATTTGACCTAGTGACCTTGTTATTGATCCAAGATGACCCATATTCAAACTTGGCCTAGAATTTATGTAGACAAACATATCTCATATTTATGTCGACTGTATTATTGCCTAATTGATTGATTGATTGAATGCTTTATTGTTTGATTGATTGATAGATTGAGCGAATGAAAGGACGAACGTACAAATTAAAGGGTGAGGTAAATGGATTTATACCTATTTTCATAAATCTTAACATTTTTATTGTTATAGAGTGTCTGTCAAGCGTAATGCCATTTTAAAACGTATATACTTTTATAACCAATGTATCTCGTTAAAATGTGTATCTCATTTTGTATACTTTGTTTTCGAGTACTTCTTTCATTGAAGGCCTTGTTGTAAATAAGATATGGATTGATTTATTTCATTTATATGTCTTAACATGTTACCTTCAGAAAATAAAGATTTTATTATTATTATTATTATGGTGACCAAGTTTCATAAAGATTAGGCTAAATTTGTGACTTCTAATGTGTTTACAAGGTTTTCCTTTGATTTGACCTAGTGTTCACCCCAGATGTTTTGACCCCAGATGACAAAACATCAAACTTGACCTATATTGTATAGAGATGATCATTGTGACCAAGTTTCATAAAGATTAGACTAAAGGTGTGACCTCTAAAGGCTCTAATGTGTTCACAAGGTTTTCCTTTGACTAGGCCTAGTGACCCACATGACCCAATATCAAACTTGACCTAGATTTTATAGAGATGATCATTGTGACCAAGTGTCATAATGATTAGGCCAAAATTGTGAGCTCTAGTGTGTTCACAAGCAATTGTGAACGGACGGACGATCACAGAAGCTCACCTTGCCACTACATGACAAATGAGCTAAAAATAAAGTAGCAAGAGTTCTTGCACTCTGTACATTAATCCACATGTGAAGTTTCTAGTCAATAGCTTAAATATAAAACATTACCAAAGGTTTGTTGTTGAGTCAGAAATAATTATGTCTGGCTAAAACTGACATTTGGATTGTGGCACAGAAACACAAAATTGTACACAATTCTGAAGATCTTTGTGCAAATCTAAAAAATTATTTCATAATTTCCGAGATATTGACATTAGAGGTTGACAAGTGATTAATTAGACTTGAAGATACATTGTGACATCAAGATAAAAGTTGATATATTTACATATGATTAACAGTCAATTAGATTATTTAGTATCTACTGTTACAATGCTTCCAGCATAAATTTATGAAAACTGAAATTATTTTCTTTCTTTTTGACCAAATAGGGACCAACTAAAATAGTTTTTGGCACAAAAACTTGTCTCCAAACTTTTTTGACCATCAGAGCGAATCGCTCTTAGAGGCATAACTTTAGCAAAAATCATCTGACATTTATGATTTATATAAAGTTCCCGACAATATGCACAACTAGGCTCAATACCAATTATTCATGTGAAGTTTCATTGAAATATGACCAGCGGTTAAGGAGAACTTTGTGGCAGAGTGAGACATACATCCAGCACAAAAACAATTTGGGGGAGACATAAAAAACTACCTTGGTCAGATTTTAATTTACACCTCTGTTCTTTTGAGCATATCCATAGCAACAGCAAAATGCAAAGGTAAAAATAATCCATGAATATAATGAGCATTTATACAAAAAAATCAATTACATCTTAGGTTTATGAAAAACGCTTGATTTTACTTAAGGTCTTTAAGCCCGGTCTACCATAGCATATCACATTTATATATGTAAAATGTATTTTTTATTAATTTAAGACTCTTATTCTATAACTACATAGTATACTTCTGAATGAGGACACAATAAAAAAGACAAGTGAGGACAGTGTTAACATATCAATGAGGACTAAAACACCCATCAATAAACTAATGAAGTGCAGGTTTAATGCTAATGGAAATTACTTGATCTGTAAACTACATGCTATAAGCATTAGTTAAACAGGAGGCCCATGACGACCTCCAAATCGCCCGATTGTTCCACTGCCAAGGATTCATAAAGAACAGATGGACAAAACAGTAACTATATGTTCCCCTTTCACGGAGCATAAAAACATGTTTTTTGAGCTCCCTTAAGCTTTCTCTTTTTTGCTTGGATGATGTTGTGCACACAGTATTTGAGTTTGGTCCAGTTGAATTTTAACAGAATCTGCTCTTTCTTCTGAGCATTAACAATTGCTTGTTTCCCTGGCACCTTGAACAGATTTATATGACTCTCAAAAGACTTTTGAACAACACTTCTTTCAAAATTCACTCATGTACTCTCTTCCTGCAAAAAATAATATACATATTAGTGAGAAGGAAACATTTTACTAATGATGAAATATGGACATTGCGCAGTCACAAATCTCACCTTGAGCCTTTGGCTAAGTGTTATTGAATATTATCATATATAATAGTTTTCAATACAGCTTTTCAATCCCAAGCTACCTATACAGCAAGTTTCATAACAATATCTCATTTCTAACTGAAGTTATTGAGTGGAAACTGATTTTCTATTTTTAGTAACAGTGACCTCGACCCCACCTGCCCCAATTACAATCCCAAGCGGCGTCTTCACCCAAGCTACCTATATACCAAGTTTCATAACGATATCTCATTCCTAACTAAACTTATTGTCCGGAAACCAAAAATTGACAGACCGTTAGACAAGCTCACTCCTATATACCCCCAAACTTCGTTTTGTGGAGGTATAATTAGGCATGTATAATTTCCTTATTGGCATCTATCCGCATACCAAGTTTCATAAACCTAGCCTGGACACTTTTAAAGTTATGCGAGGATCCAGATTTTTGACAAACGGACTGACGATGGCAAATCTATAGTCCCCTCCGGTTGAAAAGGACTAATAAATATAACAATAAAATGTACCTGACTATCAGATGTCATAACTGATTTCAAGCAATTTTTCAAGAGGTGAAATCGATGTAATCTTAACAGTTCCTAGCACAAGACTTCAGTAAACATTTGTTTAACTTGCCTTTCTGTTTCTTCACTCCTGGTTGTGCATCATCACACTAATCATCTTCATCGGAGGTATCAGATAAAACTGTAAGAAAGTAATTTAAATTTGAACTTGATCTAGTACAAGAACTCCATGCAGCGGCAAGTCAACTGGGTGTCTTTTCATTTGTGGCCCTACCAGTCTAATTAAAATTATACCCTAAAACCCGCTACGCATTAGGGCATAACAGTAACAATGGGTGGGTGTTAAGCGGCCTAAATGTTTTATCCGGATTTTATTGTGTTTATCAAAACAATTGCCAATTTAGTATCACAATCGAACCGAGACTCATTCATTTTCGTGTGTTTAATTATTGTATTGAATGTTTTGATTTGTTAAAATAACAAATCTGAGAGGACCACGGATAAGCATGAAATATTTATGAGTGTCGATGGCTCATTTATAAATAAATATTAACAGCGAAACTGGAAAGTCCAATTTCTGAGAATAGAAACCAGATTGGTGGACATCAGATCTAACATTCAGGTATATAGATCAGTACTTTAGTCAGATTGTGGCCCTACAAAACTTTTGATAAGAGAGCTTTTAAAGTTGTCCTATCTGATGATCTCCGTATGTAAATGTCTTAAAAACATGGAATTTATTGAGAACATATCAACATTAGGTTTCAGTTGAGAGACGTAGGAAATATACTTTTTATCATTGAAGAAACAGAATCTAGGGGTAATGAATCTTCAAGAAGTTGATTGAAATAAGTCCAGGTATGCAAAGAATCTAAAGTTTTACTGGCACAACCCTCATTAAGATAAATCTGAGCTTAAACCACTGCAGTTGGTTACCTTGTGCCTTTGAGCTTTTTGTTTTTGGTGGCTCCCAATCTCTATCTTTGACATCATCATCAAGTTCTTCAAGTTCATCTTTGTAACTTGTTGAAACATTTCTTTTTCCTGAATAATTAATACCTCAACTAGTTAACTTTTGTAAATTCTACGTAAACCTTTATATACATAATTTACATTTCGCAGACTTTCAAGCACAATGCGGCCAAAAAATAGGATTATTTTTGTCAAAACTTTCTATACTATAAGTTAGTATTTAGTACAGACATTTTGGTATTATCAGACTAAGCTTTCTGTAATCTGCTACTTGATATGTCTTCACTGATTATAAATGTGAGTGTAGCAAGCCAGAAAAATATGCATATTTTATATTGAAAGAGCATAGGTAATTCAGGCCTGTTTAATTTTTATCAGCTTCTTGATAATATTTTGAGAGACTGAAGTTATTGCACGAGCACAGCAAGTGTCAGAGAAAAAAAGCTATAGGTTCAAACAGAAATTACCAAACAAGGAGACAAACTTTTAAAACAATGCCTTAATGGACTTTGAAAATATTTGAGTTTCAAAAACTTGAAAATCTAAGTCCAAAATTAGGTCAAGGTGAAGGTCAAAATGGGGTCGGGTGATATGGGTGTGTGGAGAGTGTTCAAATACAACATCCATGCAAGAATGAAAGCTTTGTAGCAAGCCATATTGATATTAGACGAAACGGTCAATTTGGGTTAACCAAGAATTTTGCCTTTCAATAAGTCTAAGTCCAAAATTAGGTCAAGGTGGAGGTCAAAATGGGGTTGGCTGATATGGGTGCATGGAGAGTGTTCCAGTACAACATCCATGCAAGTATGAAAGCTTTGTAGCAAGCCATATTGATATAAGACGAAACGGTCAATTTGGGTTAACCAGGGACGGACGGACGGACGGACGAACGGACAGGACACTCACTATATGCCCCCGCATCATTAGATGCCGGGGGCATAAAAACGGGGGCATAAAAAACATTCAGGTGACCAGAAATTGAGGTAGCAAATGCCTGTAACAAACAAGAGATGTCACAAGAGAGGGCGCTTGACTATTTGCAGCCATTTGTCAGTGAATTTAGTTGACTGCATGGCCAGGAAAGCTTAAATAAACTCCAATACATCTACATACAATAGTTGTCGAGGCATACTTGAATATGAAACTTGAACCAAGAAAGGTTTAAGTTCTAAAGGGGCATTACACCTACTAAAATCATAATACAGTTACTGCCCTTGGTCAGTTGCATTGTCTTACAATGGTAAGCAAATGGTGCAAGTATCAATGCCATAGCATGGATAGTAGGTGAGATGTGGCATTGATAGTATTTTTAAGTCAAGAAGGGTCTTTTAAAATTTGCAATAAATTCAATCAAAGGTTTATATATCTAACTTGGTTGATTAAATGTAAAGGAAGGCTAGAATAAAGTTGTAATCCAATACATGTTGGTTGTTGAAATATGACTTTCATTGTATCTTGCATGCAAACTAACCAAGAAAAGTCAAATATTAATGGGTCATAACTCTAATTTTTGGGGAACTAGGGACAGTCGGGTGACTACAGATACACACATTTATTTTATTCTTTTTTAATCTTGACCTGTTTTGCTTGGTCCTTAGTAATGAAAATAAACGGTAGATTAGTTTGGTAGCCTAGCAGAGTGTGCAGTTAGTTTAGTCCCTACTTCCTGTCTGACATAACGTTAAAAAAATGCACATGGTTGGTAGCATTGACTAATGATGCTTAGCAAGTGAAGTTAGTTTCACTGCAATAACATGACATTAAGTGAGATCTTGTCTTAATGTAACTTGCATGCAAAACTTTAGCCAAAACAAGTACTTTTTGACTAATGATGGTAAACAAGCATTAAAAGTTTCAATGAAATATCATCGATAGTAGGTGAGATATAGTCTGAATGTTACTTGCATGTAAAACTTAAACAAAGAAATAAACAGTGTACCTGATGTATGAATTTCATCATCAGCACATAAAATTATCGTTTCTGGACCAATATTCATGGTTTCGATGCCACCTATCTTCAGTAGCATGTCTCTGATATCTTCTGAAAACAATCATATTAACAAAGTTATAACTTACAAAACATGCCCTTAATTATTTTAATATGGCTATTAAACTGAAAAAATAATGTTAAGTGTTCTGTGCTACACATTGAGGACAGACAAAACATGAAATTGAGGACATTTTAAGTGTCAAATGAGGACTTAACACACTTGAAATTTTTTACAAATGTATTTGAATTTAGTAACGGTTTTCAAATGATGTAGTCAAATAGTCTAAGATCAGCAATTACAATATAATTATGGAAGTTGTGCTTCAAATAGTGATAATATTCCATATTTATTTTCTTGAGTGCATTGACTGAGGATATCCTTATCCTATATCCTTATCCAACATACACGCTTACCGGTATGATGAATTCTTATATTCACTGATATTATTCAGTAAATTATTTTACATGAATTGCAAAGGTTTGAAAGAAGAATGACAGCTGATTGCAATAGGAAAGGGCGTACAGCAAATAGGGTGCAGCATCCTGCTCTGTTGAGCAACCTAATTAAATTACAGCCTTCGTAGTATTTTTACTGTCAGATCTGTTATCTTTTGAAAGCTTTAAACCATACCTTCTTTAATATCGTTCCACTTCTTTCCCCTTATCTGAAACTCGAATTTCTCGAATCCTTCTGTTTTCCTGACTTCTCCATAGTCGGATACAGACTTGACAAGATAATGGTCCTAAAGATACAAGTATATCCATCAATTAAGGTAAATAATACCTCAACAAGGTGTTTGTCAGAGCAGGCGTATGGCCAGATTTTAAATCTGCATTTCTCTATAATAGAAAGTAATCTTTATGCCTGTGTGTGTTTTCTTTTGTTGTTTCAGCAACAATATTTCATTTTACCTTTCACCGACACAGGTGGTAGTACAACAGCTCTCATTATTCTTTGAATACTAGTAGTTTAACTAATAAAAGCTCGCGAGTCAGATGTGTCGCCTGTCTATGTGAAATATGAGCATTGATGTTGTAAAGTGCACTTAACCTTGCTTTTACTGCAATAATATAGGATCCGTCATGAGTTGTCTATGGAGATGTAGATCTTAAAGACAACGGGTGGCGCATTCTTTTTATCATATTATCATAGTTACCGGGTAGAGTTATGGTTCTTGCGCACTGCACTTCGACTAATTGCACGAAACATGCATAGCAAGTTTTGAGTCATTCAAACCAATGGTTAAAAGTTATGCTCCGGACAAGGAAAATCAATCAAAGGGGAATAATTCAAAAACGGTGCAAGGTAGAGTTATGGTTCTTGTGCACTGCACTTTATGTCATTGCAAGAGACATGCATAGCAAGTTTTGAATCGTTCAAACCAATGGTGACAAAGTTATGCTTCGGAAAAGAAATGCTGTAATAAAATCAATCAAAGGGAAATAATTAAAAAACAACGCAAGGTAGAGTTATGGTTCTTGCGCACTGCACTTCAGACTAATTGCAAGAAACATGCATAGCAAGTTTTGAGTCATTCAAACCAATGGTTACGAAGTTATGCTCCGGAAAAGCAAAATGGGACGCCGCCGGTGACCAAAGTAATTCTTATATGTCGCCTTGTCAGGCGACACAAAAATTAGAAACATTCCATTTAATGTTCATATGCTTCTAAAAATGTTCAATTAATGCAGTTGAAATTTACTGTACTTAGATTTAATCATGCCTAATCAAAATTTACACAGGCAATCCTGTTTTAATTAGCACATTTTACGCAAAAATCAGACAGCTTCTTTTAGCATATGTAAGGGACCATTTAACTCTACTTACTATGTCCTGCACCTTTCCAAGACGTATTGAATCTTTGATCCAATTGAAGCTTACTACATTTTTTCTTCCAAGCAAACATTTGAAGACTTTTATTGTAGAATTCTTTGTGTGTCCATTACTTGCTGAAAAATGTAATAGTAAATGGCATTTTGAAAATGAACGTTGTGCCCAAAGACTGAGATACATCAAGTACAGTCAGGTCTCGATCTCAGACGCGGTTTGTTCCCAAGCAAAATGTCGTTGTAACGAATATGTCGGTATACTGAATTGATACAAAGAGCGTTTTAAAGCATTTGTCCCCATAAAATGATGTCAGTATATGAATTTGTCAGTATATCGGGTGTCGTTATATCGAGACATGACTGTACAAAAATTAATACAGTAAAATAAAACAAGTAGCCGCAATTGAGCGAATGCCAAAGCTGGTCTGTTTAACAATGTTGAAAGGGGCATATTTAAAAAAATCATTAACACAACCTACAACGTGATAACACAACACAACAAGATAACATGACACCAGATCGGACTATGACACACTCATTAGAGAATGCCTTTGTACTGATGTTAATATTTTCAATTTGGTCTATACATAATGTGAATGATTTCTACCAGGCTTTGATGATAGAAAGAGGTATCCAAACAAATTTATCCCAATTAAAAGGACCACCAAATAAGCTACGCTCCCTACAGCGCTTTCATTCCACTACCGTTACATTTCTCACGCTGCCTTATTTACCAGCATATTTTGATATGTAAACTTTACAGCCTGTATAGATGATTAATCCAATCATATTGCCGCTGTAAACAAAATCTCTGCTTTACCCGATATGCGGTTTTCATTGGTCAGGTGAAATTCAAACATAGACAGTGTACTATTCACAGTGTAGAGAGTAATCATACAGAATGGAACAAAGTTTTGACCGGTTTAAATCAGTTAGTGTACGCCCTATGCATTTGATCAGTCTATGTAGCATTACGTTTATCCATTTCAAAGTCCTACAGGATAATCAGATATGATTTAATAATATAAATATTCATTCATAATGATGGACTGTAGTGGGGTGTTTTACCACAACACACTATTAAACCCGTACTTAACTCTCTGTCTAAAAATAGATACAGTAGTAAACACAGGTGCCCCTATGCCTATCATAGCAAGCAAATACGCTCAATATAGCAGAGTCTGATTCAATATATAATACTGTAGTCAGAGGAAGCTATGGGAGAGTACAAATAAGCACACATTTGGCTAAACCATGGTCAAATTTTCATTGTTTTGGATATTGAACCTAGGTATTTTTCTTATTTCTGGGGCAAGAAGCATCAGACAAAAGGTGATATATTTATATAATAAGTTGTAGTTGTTTTATTGTATTGGCAAAAGTGGAGTAAATCATTATCCATTATTCCTTTTGAAACAAAAAATATATGTTTCTTTTTTATTTACTGTTTTTTTTGTTGTTGTTTTTTTTTAATTGGGCTTAAATTTGCACCAACACAATCCAGGTCACATGGCGACTTTCCAGCTTTGATGGTGGAGGAAGACCCCAAAGTGCCCAGGCACCTGGGTAGAACCACCGACCTTCTGTAAGCCAGCTGGATGGCTTCCTCACATGAATTCGGCCTGAACATTGAAGTGATTTGAAGTCGGCGGCCTTAACCACTCGGCCACTGAGTTTTACTGTACTACATTATAAATTAATTTACCGGTTGTCGTAGCTGTTATAAGAACAGTAAACAGTATCTAATGCGAGTGCTGATAAATCACTTACAGGCTGGGACTACAAGAACACTGGTGTCATCAATACTCGCCGCTATCTTGAAGGTTGTGAACAATTTAAAGAAGCCCTGAAATGAAGAATGATTTGCTTAATCAACTTTTTTACACTTATATTAAAACTATTTCATAACAGCAAGTACAGTACAAAAAACCATGTGTTTCAGACAGAGTGTCCTCATTTGAACATAACACTGTCCTCAATTGCATGCTTGGTTAGTCCTCAGTGTTCAACACAAACACACTATTTTCTGTTATTGTAAGGAATCTAATTGTGCTGATATCAGCAATAATAATACTACTATGGAGACAACTTTGAAAGAAAAATGGATCCGACCGTAATGTGCCAACGATATGCACAACTAGGCTTGGTAATGAAGAGTCTTGCCAAGTTTCATTGAAATGCGGCCATAGGTTACAGAGAAATAGTGTGGACAAAATTTGGGGAAAAAATAAATACAGTAAACAGTATCTAATGCGAGTGCTGATAAATCACTTACAGGCTGGGACTACAAGAACACTGGTGTCATCAATACTCGCCGCTATCTTGAAGGTTGTGAACAATTTAAAGAAGCCCTGAAATGAAGAATGATTTGCCTAATCAACTTTTTTACACGGATATTGAAACTATTTCATAACAGCAAGTACAGTACAAAAAACCATGTGTTTCAGACAGAGTGTCCTCATTTGAACATAACACTGTCCTCAATTGCATGCTTGGTTAGTCCTCAGTGTTCAACATAAACACACTATTTTCTGTCATTGTAAGGAATCTAATTGTGCTGATATCAGCAATAATAATACTACTATGATGACAACTTTGAAAGAAAAATGGATCGGACCGTAATGTGCCAACGATATGCACAACTAGGCTTGGTAATGAAGAGTCTTGCCAAGTTCCATTGAAATGCGGCCTTAGGTTACAGAGGAATAGTGTGGACAAAATTTGAGAAAAAAATCAAAGGGCAATAACTCCGTAAAAATAGATCTGACCATAATGTGCCAACGATATGCACAACCAGGCTTGGTACTAAAGAGTCTTGCAAAGTTTCGTTGAAATGCGGCCATAGGTTACGGAGAAATAGAGCGGACAAAATTTGGGAAAAAAATCAACGGGCAATAACTCCGTAAAAATGGATCCGACCGTAATGTGCCAACGATATGCACAACCAGGCTTGGTACTAAAGAGTCTTGCAAAGTTCGCTGAAATGCGGCCAATGGTTATGGAGAAATAGCGCAGACAACATTTACGGACAAACAAACAGACAGACCAACCAACCTCAAGCATGACTCCAATATAGCCCCCATATACTTTGTATCTGGGGGTATAATAAACCTACATTAATATAATATACATATTATGCATGCAATGTTATTATAGCATTTACCTTTATGTCCATAATCAGCAACTTCAAATCCAGGTGGATCTTCTCTTTTGAGAAGCCACTTACCCGCTTCTTCAAGTGGTGAACACCTTTTTCTTCTGTTTGGCATTTTCTAAATGCAATAAAAAATATATACCAATTATTTCATTTGTGATGCGAACAACCTCTTTTTATATAAAAACAGAATTAAATGTGTTATAGCTGTGTATATGCAGGTTCATCATTTTTACCTGTGACAATTGCACATAAAATTGAACAGGCACTACAGATCAATGGATTATCATGTAAAAATTTCATTTCTAACCCCCATGCATGGTCATTATAATCAGTCATGATTGCTAGAGAAGAAAAAATTCAAATCAGCACTTAACACACAATAATGTGATGTTTTTGCTGAAATGTATGACACCTCGATCTACTATTTTATAAATGCATATGGGTATTGCATCAAACAACACAAGACCTTACAAACTATGAATGAAGGAAAATTAGTAATAGACTAGAACATATATTAAATATATCTATCCTGGCTCCTGGGTAATGTTTAACTCAACCACACACTTTTTGCTTTTGGAATACATTTTACAGTGCAACCTGATGTCTGCAGTATATTGACTCATTTAAAAAACAATTAGCAGGGTTTGCACCAGATTTATCCTAAGAAACAGGATCTATGGGTTAAACATGAGTACAATATCAGGTGTTTATTTTAACAGATCAAACACAGTTTTCTACATACCAGTACAGTTAGTTGCCTAGTTCCGAGGCACTTCTTATATCAAAGCATGTAACTTAGAGAGAACGATTTACTATTTAAAATAAAATATTGCAATACATATCAACTAGGTATAAAGTCCTTTACTGAAGCCAATTATACTTTTCAGCGAAATACATCGATGATTAGAAAAATCAATACGATAATTACCCCGTGTACGATAACCAGTTCCGGTGCATTTTTTAAACCCATGTAAAATTTGCACAAGGGGTACCTATAGGGAATTTTACCATGTAACATATACCTATAGATAGATGACATGCAAGTCCAACTACATTGTACTTTGTAGTCTATGTCGGAACTAGGCAATCAACTGTAGTTCCACAAACAGCACAATTTAACACTGGGGTGGATGTCCAAAAGGTTACACAACACTAAATGTTAATCACGCTGTAGTTTCATATATTTGTGGTTGATGTATCAGTTTAAAAGTTATCAATTAAGAAAGATGAACAAATTATGACAGTTAAAATGCGTTATTCTGTCAAAATGTACTCAAGATTCAGAGCAGTGCTTGCAATAAAAAGGAACTGTTCCTCGTTAACTAGTTTTGGGAATCACTTCAAATTTTATGATTGATCATCACTTCAAACGAAGTGACTGACTATCGACTAATAATCGACTAAACTGACTGGATTTTTATGTTTATGTAACGTTACGTTGTGCCCGCTGTCCGATACGGTCCGAAATGACGAACTTTAGCTGAATTGTCCAAGATATTGTCCCGTACAGTGTCAGATAAATCCTCTGCCCGGAGCCCGCGGGCTACCAGAAAATTTGGTCGGGCAACAAAAAAAAAATTGTGTAAGCCCGCCGGGCAACCATAAAATCCAAGAATTGGTAGTCCGGTCATTCATATATTACAATAAATCGAGTAGGTAACTTGTTTAAAAAGACAACAATATACAGTCATGTATACTGAAGACCGCAATAAACAATCAATTAGAGCTGCTATCAGTCAGTTAATCCCCATCAAAGGTGTTATAATTCGCCGACAATTTGTTTTAAATGCGTATCGGGTTGATGTTAAAGACTGTTTTCGGCCGTACTTATTTTCCGGAATTTCACATGAAATACGACCGTGATATAACAAAATTGGTTATGAACTCCATGGTCCGTAAAAGCTGTATTGGAAGGCATCAATTAATGACTTGAACATTGCAAGACATAAACATGTCTTATTAAAAAGAATTTGCCATTATAAATCACTCAAAATGTCGAAAATTTGAAATGTCATATGTTTTCGCGACCTTCACACACGATTTTGTTACAACAATAAGAATTTGACATGTCAGTAGTCAACAGAAACATTACAATACATATCAACAGATGTTTGATTAGCAACAGGTGTGTTTCTTTACCCTTCCTAGACAGTTTTGTCTTCCAAATCTCCATTATGGTAGGAAATATGTTGCATGGACCACAAGGGAGGCAACTCTGCTCTGACTGACATTCATACTAATACTGAATCAAAGCACTGGATGCATGTATTTTGAGTCAACTTACACACAGTTGAATATAGTTATACACATAGGCCTACAGTCTGGACTGAAATGTTATCAATACATTATTTTTACTAGGCCTTATGATATTGAAATGACAGCCAGCAAAAATATAAATTTAGCTTTAGTTATAAGAATGAAAGAATTTATTAATTGTGCCTGGTGCAAGGGAAAGCCCTTCAAAGGCTTGTACAATGTATATGAACAGTTCAACTAAAAAAGATATATCGGGTATAAGGCTACCGGTAAGGCAGTTAAACCAGCCCACACAATGTTTACCAATCATATGACAGGTCCATGAATGCCGAGTTACTTGGCATTTATTTTTGCACATTGAGGAAAAAATGGCCAGTGTGAGACCTGCCAAACATCTCTATCATAGTTGACTGCCCGTACGGAGCAAATTTATAGCGGTACTTCCGCGATTGAAATTTCAGGGCAACTAGAAAATAATTCTGGGCAACCAGAAAAAAATTCTGGTAGCCCAGTGGGCAACCAGCTAAATTAGAAATTTATCGGACACTGCCGGATTTGGTCAGCCTCAGTCTTCTACATGAGAATGCGGAAAGCGAAAACACATTTTGACGATATTTGGTTACAAAACGATGGTTTGTTGCCATTTTGAAATTAAATCAATTCAACTCTTATTTTCATACTTAAATAAGTCATTTGAGATAGATTATGAAATTGATTAGTCAGTTAATCGATTTTTTATACGTGGTACGCTTAGTCTGAAAATGGTACGCTTGTGTAGTGGTACGCTAATTTCATCCACCACTTTATCCAACCTAGCTAGGCCACCTTACAGACATTTTTTGCATGAAATAAATGCAAAATGTATACATGTTATTAAACATATGAATACAATTTATCAATTATAAACATTAATCAATCGTTTTAGCCAACCTTACGCCACTTTACATACTTTAGGGGTTCCGCTAATGCATTTATTTCTGAATAAATGTTCTGTTCTGTTCTGGTATGCTTAGTTGTTCAGGTAAGAAACCACCAAATGCATAAGCGGCCCAAATGGTGAAACACTCAAAGAGTCCGGAAAGAAACATTGGATTGACTGGAAATGGTGGAAATTGAGTTTAAAGTCATTGTACACATGTATGTGATGTAGTGAAACTGTTTGATCTTGAATTTTTTGACATTTTGACCTAAATATGAAAGTGAAAGTAGAGTAGGGGTTAACCGGTCTGGGATCAATCCGCGCGTAAGTGAAAATATGTTTTCCATCTTTGATGAACAAAATCTTTCTTAGAAGATACATGACCCCCCTTTTTATTGGATTATTTTAAAGCCTAAAGCCACTTCTTTAAAATGGTGTATGTGTGCCAGGTGGCCATAGACTATAACATGTTAAAATTTGGGGTTGACATTTGTCACTTTACATTGAACTAAAGAACAAATCTAATTGGTGGTTTGTTACCTACTGGTCGGCGACCAGTTTCCGACACTTTTTGCATGTTTTTCGGCATTATCTCGAAAACTAAACGGGGTAAAACAAAATAACTTACATTTTTGTAATCCTGAGCTCAAGACCGATATTATAATTGCAATTTGACATTTGTGACGTCATACAGTGCGTAGAATTCGGGGCGAAGAAGGGGTCACTATTTCAGGCCGTAAATTAGATGTAGGGTATCAGTATCCGACATTTCACATTTAATTAGGTTTAATTTCCCCTTTTCCCCGTTTTGACCCTCTCAACTAATAGGAAAATATTTCCCGTTGACTGAACATAGCTTTTTAGAGTTGTCTCTCTTTGTTTGTTTACACACCGGTAATGGAATTGAGGCCTAATGGTCAGTGCTTTTTCCAATTAGTAAAAATCGCTGACGTCATACATAATGACGTCAATGATGACGTCAATGATGACGTTTTTATCAATATTTATCTAACATCGAGTTTTGTATGGATCGCCGATACTACTCATACCTGTTGTTGAGCTAAACCTTGCTTTGTCAAAGACTCTGGCAAACCTGTGGCTATTTATAGATGAACTCGTTTGTTTCATGGCACATGCACATTTTTCATAAACAGATGATCCCCCAAGGGAAAGAGGTGAAGACTATCATTTCATTGCATGTATTTCTTGATATTTTCATTTTATTTCCGTAAATTGTAAATTTTCTGACACACAAATGTTGCTTTGGTCAAGTTCTTTAATTATACCAAATATCTTAATTTTAGAGCTACGCTAAATACGAAAAAATATCAAATGTCGGATACTGGTAGCCATCGGGAACTGATCGCCGACCAGTATATGTATGGTAGGCCTATATTTGTGAATAAATGTTCTGTTCTGGTATGCTTAGTCCTGCACCCTTGTCTGCACCTGTTAGACAATTTGCAATAATGCTCTGAGAAAGCGATACAAATTACCTGCCAATAAAAAATTGATATACCTACTCTAGGAGTCCTCCTACGAAAAAGGGTTCGGCAGCCCTATCCAAAAGTGTTCGGAATTTTTCAATATCCGGAGATAGGTACACTTTAACCAATTGCACAAAGTTTAAATCGACTTGCCAAAATGCTAAAACTTTGATTGGAATAAAAATTGAAATAATTTTTCTTCTTAACATGACAGATATATAGGGAATATATGGAAGGCCGGTGCGCCATGCTAAATGCGAAATGCCAATTGCTAAATGCGAAATGCCAATTGCTAAATGCGAAATGCCAATTGCGAAATGCTATTTGCCTTTTGGCGCCAATTCGCCATCTGGATCACGAGGTAGAATCTATAGATTCTATATATTATATATTTTCCTTGGACAAAACGGTGTTTGTCGTTGTAGGTATGCGTATATTGTTGTTTATTTTTCCAAAGTTTAATTTAAAAGGTCTGTAGTTCATTATATTGCCGATTATATTTGTAAAAAGTAGGTTTAGAAGAAAAATCGGGAAAACTCTATGTTTTGTTCGGCTATAGGTCCAAGGTCAGTATCCACCTGTGATATTCCTGAGTAGAAAAGTCAAAATACGGCTTCTTTGTACCAGGTGTAAGTTCTTTACGCCTCCCTAACATGTTTGTTTACCTCGAAATTAAAGTACACCCCAGATGGCATCATGCTTGTTTTTACATTTATTGCGTCTTATATGACGTCATGACATAGATAAATATTTTAATTGTCTAAGGGACACAATCCCTACACTCAAGAGAATGGGACGTCATTTACTTCTCCCCCATAATATTGATCGTCAATCTGAAATGTCATGGTGACGTTCACTTATGGCACGGCGTGCCGCATTGATTGGAGCAATACCTGTGATACGGTGTGCACTTTGCTGATGTGCGTGGTCTCACCTAATTTTAGGATATATGACACGCCATTTGACGATTTGAGTACAGTTATTGATAAACCACTACACAGTTCTAAAATAATCACATTGTAATTTTGTAGAACTCTCATGGAGCATAGGAACTTGGAGGATTGTGTAGAATGGCTTAAGGAGAATGGCATGGATGACCTTATTGAGTCATGTAAAGGTAAGAACCGAACAAGAACTTAATTGAGTTAATATAGACTCCATTGTTTTCAACACTTCGGGTCCATGTCCATGTCTTAGTTGCCATTCGTGTATATTTCAGTACGGAATGCATATCACGTAGTTATCATAAATACAATACGTAAAGTATGAGAGTTTCTGATTTACGTATCAGTGTTTTTAATATGTCTAATCTGTAAGAAGCCACAGACACTTATTACTACGTTTTTGTAGATCACCTAACCCCAAGTGTCTGTGTAAGCAGGTGGTCTATTATTTGATATCTAATAAAATAATTGCAATGTGCTATATAATATGCATGTTTAGTATAGGTCTTTGATGTGAGGGAATTAATAAGTTACCATAGTTTACTGAATGTCAGTGGTTTGTATTGCATATTCTGTCATGTAATTACTGACT
This sequence comes from Spisula subtruncata, assembly GCA_963678985.1. NCBI lineage: Eukaryota > Metazoa > Mollusca > Bivalvia > Venerida > Mactridae > Spisula > Spisula subtruncata. The sequence continues at coordinate 13,723 of CAVMCB010000099.1, read as the reverse complement.
CCACCACTTATAAATACTTTTTATTCATCTTGAAAGAAGTTTGTGTAATTATAAAAAGTGTGGAATGTATACTGTTTCAGAAAGACATATGTCGGTTGTAAGGTAAGTCAATTGGTGGTGGTTGCAACTAACCCTGATCATGATTAGCATTTGTATTTGTTACTCACAAATAAACAATGGCCATTTGTAAATTGAGGTTACATAAAATAAATGAATAAAGTGCTGAACAGATTTATTGAATTGTTTTGAGGTCCAGATGATAATTGAAAATCTTAAATTTACTGAATTGTTTTCAATTAAAGAATTAAATCATGATAATTTTGTTAAAAGAACCGTCTGCATTGTCCAAACACAAATTGTATTAAAATTTGATGAAAATCCATTTGTAGTATGATATCTTAATGCATGCTGTGTTAATAAATTAAAGTGTAGTGTATCTTTTGTTTTCTGTGCTTTCCACTTAGTTGTAGTGATGTATTATAACCCCTTTGGTTTCACTAGCTGTGTGTGGGGGCTAGGGAGCTGCTATATATTCATTAGTCTTTTCTTCCATTCTTCATACCACTCTTCCTCTCAGTAATAAAACCTGATGCTTTTGCTTTAGAATGATACGTGTTGTCTAACCTACTTAATAATATGTTAAAGTGTTATTCAGTTTAGATTTTAATGTGTATATATTATATATATATTTGTGTGGAGAGGCCATAATTCTGGTAACTAACAAGGACGAAAAAGTTAAAAATATAATCTATCAATAGATTCATTAAGGTTAGAAGTCCAAATAGCAACGTCAAATTACGTCCGTCTTTGTGGTGTAGTGGTTAGCATACTACTGGACCGGTAATCCAACGGGACATGGGTTCGATTCCCCACGGAGGCAGCTAATTTTTCGTTGCAATTTTTCTATATATATATCTGAAACATTGTCCTTAATCAATATCAATTAATATTACACTATCTGCACAATGCAGACATGCATGTTGAAGAGTACAAGATGTATGGAATAGAATTTAGATTAGATTGCCGAGCATAGCATTTATTTGCTTTATTTCTACTGAAACATGGCAGGTATATATATATGTATATGAACCTCCACCTGTAGAGATTAAAAAGGTTCATACAAACTGTACAGAACAAAGCAGTTTCGTCAAAATAACAAGTTCACTTATTGCTTCATAAGTGATAATTCAGTGCTTTCAAAAACATAAGTACCTAGATAAAAAAAATTATGTTGATATTCTTATCTCTGCTGTTGTTAAAACTTACTGAACATAATCATTACATGTATTTTTAGAACAAAAGGTGGATGGACCAGCTCTAATGACAATTGTGCAAGATGCAGACATGCTTAAGGAGTTTGTTCCAAAGATTGGCATTAGGGCTCGGTTAAAATATCATGTGCTAAAAGAGCAGGAAAAGGTAATATACTGTCTTTCATTTTGGGAACTTCAATAGCGATTTTCGGTCAAAGTGGGAAAAGGTTAGACTTACAGAGATTCATGTTTCATCATAATGTTGTTTTTTGCATTGTTTTTTTCCAGGATTTCCTTTCCCAAAATTGGGAAAACAGCAATAATGTTAAGTCTCTGAATTTTGGCCTCTGTTGTATGAGTAAAAGATCCTGATTTTTCTTTGGTATCGATTCTGCGGTTGTTCAGTATTACAGTAATTATTTGCATATATGGAGCTTGATAGTATATTATCTTATGATTTCAGGAGACATCCAACATATCATCTAGCTTGGCAAGAGAATGTGCCCAATCACCATCAGGGTCTGCCGTTTATCACAAAGAATGTACGTCTGGTAGTTTTCTACTACATGACCCACATGGTCATCTCATTGCAATATCATACACTGTCGTTCTTTTGATAAGTTTAAAGGTTTCACAGAATATAGTTAAATGCTGAAGTCAGTTTATTTGCTGCCTCTTATGTTATGCCTATAAATGTTCTTTGACTGAACATTTATATTTATCCATCATAAAGGCATCAAAATATTCACCATTCCTGACATTTTTGTACTGAAAGTTTGCCTTTTAGCCGCTCATTAACTTATTATAAACCATATTTTATTTGTATTAAATAATTACTTTTAACATTTCATAGTTTGCCACAATGGTAGATATTGTAATTATTACAAGAAATGCTGTAAGCCAGTCACATATTGAGGGGTTCCTGCAAGACTGTAGTGAGTCCTTCTTTAATCCTATGTAGTTACTACAGTCTTGCTGGCATTCCTCGATATATTACTAAGGAAAATGATTTGATTTATTGTAATATACCAGTAACTTTTAACAGGTACACCAACACAAGAAGTCACTCTTGAAGAAGTAAAGCGGAAATTAAATGAAATAAAAGACCACAGAAAGTCATCTTCAGTATTAGTCAACAAAAAAGTTAAGGTACAACGATGTCTGTAAATACATGTACTAGTATCTGAAATACTCTCTGCAAAAACGTGCTACCTTAGATGGTATTTCCAATGTTAAAAACAAAGCAATGACCACTTAAGGAACATAAGATTTAAGTGATCACTGACTGAACTCAATGGATTTCTTTTGTGTTAGGCCCTGTGACAACCCAAGGTACCTAACGTGTGTACATGTACAGTTAATACTTAATTCTGGTTCAAAATTTATAGGAAAGATTATTGTGTTTGGGTTCAGTAGATAAAAAAACATCCATTTGCTATAAGTGGCTATTTACTAATATCATTTCTATAAGTGGTTTTGAGCACAAACTTGGTGCTGGTACTAATGATGTAATGATAATTAATTATAATCGAACAATTGTTGCTGACAGCTTGAGGGCGGCGACTATCGATGTTAGTAGTGTGAAGTCGATGTTGCTATGCATGTATATTTAAACACAAGGATGGTCACTGTTATTTGAGAACGTTTGTGTGAAATTTTCCGTTAAACACGGAAGTTCAGGTCTTCAGTCTTCGTGTATTTTGGTTTTTAGATTTTAATGACAATATTTATTGTATTACAAAGAAGTAACAACCATGTAAGCTTTTAAAATTAGGAAATAAATTTGCCTCCGATATTTTCAAATTGTAAATAGAAACACATTTTCCCGATTAAATTTGATGATTGACTTTCTTTCAAGTCCGATGTTACAACACTGGTTGAAACACCCCAATCAAATATGTGCAATACTCGTACACTTATTTTACCTTTCTAGGTCATGCATTATATTAACATACTTGACCTTATACTGGCAGGACACAATACACATGTATACACTGTGACAGTTCCGGTCTAATTTTGTTTTGCAGCGCAGAAAGACTGAGTATCTAATTCACTGCGGGATCAAAGAACACAAATTTGGTAACTGGGTTCTTTCACGAAAGTACAGAGTAATCAAGGTAACATTTGGGAGTGAGGATAACTACGCTACTGTGAAACAAAAACTTTTAGCTGAATTTGGACTTACTGACGAAGAACGACTTGTTATTTTGAATATGGCTGACGAGGAAGTAGATGAAGAAAACTTTACCATATACAAGTATAATCAAAACCAAAAGAAATATGTCGGAACCACCCGCATGTACATTGGTATTTCTACAGGAATTGAAACAGTTAAAGCAGCAAACCCAGACGCAGTTAGTTCAGGAGAACCATCAGTTAGCAGCCTCTCTGATTTAAGTGAGACCTCAACCTCAACTGAGTCAACACCTTCGTCAGTTAATGTTGAAACTGCCATAGATTGTATCAAAAAGGAATTTGATGAGTTGCAAAATAGGGGTGCTTCGCTAGAAATAGGAGAGCTTGGTCAGATTGATAAAAGCAAATTCTGCCCAGTCTATGCATATGATCCAAAGGTCCTTTGTTTCATCACCCAAAATAACAGGGTGTATGAAACTGTTAAAAGTGGATGGGGAGATTTCTTTTGTGTGCCCTTAGACGATATGGATTTATTTGTAACATGCAAAGATCAAGAAGAATATGCAGATCTGTTTTTGGTTAATGATGCTCTCATTTATTTCTTGTCTAATATATTTTACAAAGATAGTGAACTTGTCACAGTTATAGAAGTAACAAAAACAGTTTGGAAGCTTCTTCCTGAAGCTGCAAATGCATACATGGCATGGAAAGAGAAGATCATAAACTGTTTTTGTACATAATTTAAACTGCAGCAACCTTTTGTATGTACAAATAATACTTTGTTAAAATCTGGGTAAATGGCCGTTGACATAATGATATGATCTGCATAGCCTTCTAAGATTTTGGGTAACATTGTAGGGACAAAGTATCAAATACACATAATTTGCAGTTTGTTAATTAATGACACCAAAGGTATCATAAATTTGATCATTAATGTTGTATCTACGTTTATTTTCCTTGTTTGAAAGTGTGATTATATTACATAAGTGTAATTATGTTTCCCTTGATTGTAGATGAATCGCAAGAAAGGCACTAAATCACGTTTTGTTTACTAATTATTATCTTTTTTATATTTGAAATGTTAACAGAATAAAGTTCATAGTTCATCTGTTTGGCTTAAAGTTATTACATCTATAATATGTTCCATTTCATGACACCTGGCTATTTCACATTATCACATAACTTGACCAATTGTTACATTACGTCATATTTGTATTGTTTACTAAGTGAGACTTTCATGCTTGATCATGTGCATATATTTCCATGATCATATTTGAAAACAGTTCAAAAGCTTCCTCCTGATTAGTTGGTAAGTACCATCCATGTCGACCAATTAATGAAAAAGCCCAGTCTAAAAAGATGATCTGACAACCATACTCATTGCGTTCGTAATTGTGTATTTGTTGACAATAATTGACCTCCACCTCATCAATAAGTCTACCTTGATCTGTACAGCCATAAAATTCAGGATTGGCATACATGAAGTTTGGTATTCCAGAGGGAGTTTTTACATGTTTCATCTGCCTGACACGATGCTTATTCCATTGTTGTACATGAGCTTTGAGTTCCTTGCGAATAACAGGAATGAAGCAAAACTTCAAGCACTCTGTATGAAGAATGTTGTCCATCTGCAAAATTCCACACATTTCCAAATCCTTAAATAAGTCCATGTAGGACTGTAACAGAACTTGCCGTAAGTAATGCCAAAATCTCTCAATCCTTTGGTTGTGATTGGATGAACCAAACATCACGGCACATCGTGTAAAACCGTCATCATGATGAGAACGAAGAAGCATTTGAACATCAGCAATATTAACATTTTCTGTACCTCTGTCCATACGAACTACCAGTGGAACTTTTTTAAGCTCATGAACTGCATTTAGATAATGTGTGCAAATTAAGCGTGGATTCTTGTTTGTTTCATTTACCTCGAGCCAAATAAGTTTTCTACTCCAACCATCTATAGCGCCATGTATACAAATTCCGAAGGGCTTTAATTTATCATTTCCATCTATATACCAGATATGATTTGGGCCTCTTACTAAATATTGTCTTCTCTGTAAACGTCCCTTTTTCATTAATGCAGCTCTATTAGGATTGATAATGCTTACCACATCCCGCACAGTTGACCTACAAAATACAATTTGAAGTTGTGTCCGAATGTTTACTATATACATGTATCTATAGCGTATATATACAATAATGTTATATATATTACAATGCCTACATGCTCTCCTTACCTAATGAATACTTTAGTACATTCGTAGCTATTAAGCGTATACAGTATTAAGTTACATGCTTACCGTTTTACAAGCAAGTTATACTCTCTTTGTAATCTTTGCCAAATCTGATTAACACCAAGGTGCCTCCCCGTGTTTGCAAGTTCTGACTGAATTGCTAGTATTATTTCTTCAACAGGTGACTCGGCTGTTTTGCATTTCAGACCCAATTCTTGACGGTATCTTTGCACTGTTCGCACACTGAAACAATAAAAAATATTCACTAACTACCTATCATGTGCCCATGCACACATCTGTTTAAAATTATTCGTTGTATAGGATTTGCACAGATCATAATTCAAATATTTAATAAATCTGGAACAATCTAAAGATACGTATCAATTGCTCTGCATGTATACAATTTAATGCAATACTTTTTGTTAACAAAATGACGCAAAATTGTCAAGTTCAATTATAACAAGTATCTTTAAATATAAATGTGTGAAGATATACGCAAAATATAATGCTTCAAAGGCAAAAAACATGCCTAAAGCTAAATAATTCAATAAACTAAATGTATATTAAGTATAGCATAGACATTTATATGAACCTCAAATAAACTAATTAGTTATTTCTGAATAAATAAAAAGACACCATACCCTATGGCTGTGCTTGCTTAAAAAACATAACAATTACCTTCGCCAAAGTCCAGATTTGATACCAATGGCGGCTGCCGTTTCACGGGCGTTGTAATTATCTTTAAAATGCAGCTGTACATATGTTTTGTCTGTGTTTTAAAGATTAAGGATCAACGTCACGTTTGTTAAGTACAAGTATACATATGTATCAATCGAACACTTCAAATACAAAAATGTATATGATATACACACCAGGAACCTGTTAACTTTGATGCAACAGAAGAATGTTCGCATATAGCGCTCTACAAATATGCATCTTCAGTAAAGAGGAATCGATCTGACTGACCTTCACCGCCCAGTAAATACAATACAAAATTTATTTATTGTCAGATTACAGTTTCAATATATTGCGCAATGCAGCAATGTACATGCATATATAGCAATTGACGCCCAGTACTCAACCAGTCTGATAAAAGGTACTGTATGGCAATATACATTTACATAAATACATGCATGTATATAGCACCTGGATTATTTGTCATCGGGTTTTGCATCTGCTTTCAATGCGATCTAAAAGGCATGTGGAAAAGCATAACTTCTATGAGAAAGATAACATATCAGGAAAAAATAGCCAAGAATCAAATAAAACATTGATGAAAGGATACAGACATCCATTCCTAAACAGCACTGAGTGTTTCACGAACAGCTATTGGCATTTGGCAATTGTCATTTAGCATTTGTCATTTCGCATTTAGCAATTAGCATTTCGCATTTAGCAATTGGCATTTCGCATTTAGCATGGCGCACCGGCCTTCCATACCGGAATTTTTCAATATCCGGAGATAGGTACACTTTAACCAATTGCACAAAGTTTAAATCGACTTGCCAAAATGCTAAAACTTTGATTGGAATAAAAATTGAAATAATTTTTCTTCTTAACATGACAGATATATAGGGAATATATAGGACGTTATTTGGTCTAAAACGTAGCTGCTCCGACCGAGAATGTTCACCACATGACTTTATCAGTTTATTTGTACGGCGCCCATTTTGTATGTCTAGCTCAAACAAACGAAACATATTCTTATCTCATACACGGACTACAGTTACTAGTGTACGCATGATGGCAAATTATTATTAAGTATCAAAATGAGTACTGACTTACCGTTTTAAAAAAAATGGCGGACACCCGAGTTCCTCCAACTTCATCAGAGTGTTTGCGCATGCGTGGACGGAAGCGTGTTTGCGAAAGTTCAATGTCAACGGAAGAGAAAAAAAGAAGTCGCTACGCACTAAGCAAACACAGCTTGGAAAACGCAGGCGAATGGGACGTACCGTTTTTATCATTTTAGACCAAAATATGTCGAAAAATAAGCGAATTTACGTGGTTTTGCCTAAGTGACGACTGAGACGGTCCCCAGTCTTCCCAACTGTCCTCAATTGCTGCTGTGTTACCTTACGTGTGTCCTCATTCGCATACGTACGTAAACACACACACGCACGCACGCACGCACGCACGTAAGCACGCACGCACGCACACACGCATACACCCCTATACAGACACACACATACTTACGCACACAAGCACGCACGCATACATTGTCATTGTCATACACAAACACGCACACTCACTGATTCCACCACCACCTGTTCTCACTGATGTCGATTTAGGACAAAAATTCATACTATGATGGATAATATTTTCACAGTATACGTGACATTTTGGACAGACTTCATTATACCTTCTAGAGTAAAGTTTTCCGATTACAGAAAGGATAACACGTAACGTCCACCTGTGTTGAGGGGAACCAATTGAGATAGTCCATAGTTCAGAGGGATATCCGGGATTCGGAAGGAGATCTGCACTGTGTTCCGATTGGCGCTTTGCTATCAGGTTCACTAGACGCTGTTGTTTTGCAGGCTTCAGCTTCGTCTTCCATTCCAGTTTGTTTGGAAAATGTCCACTAGAACGAAATTCGTTAAGGTCATTGATGAGGTTGTACTTCTGAACCAAAGTAAATACGTCCGGAATGAAACCCTGTGTTTGTCTATCATTGTTCATAAAACTCGTCAACCTATTGATGAATATCTGTTTCACTAAGTACTTACACGGAAGTCTACAAAGTTGACCGAAAAATGTCAGCTTTTTATAGTGAATCACTGTTTCGATGGAGTCGATGTCTATAGCTGCCAGTGAAAAATCCGTACTGGTACTAATGTTCAATGACTGAATTGTTTTCACACAAAACCTATGGGCGGTTTCTATATGAACAAAATCACGCTCTGCAAAATTGTTCCATAACTCACTACCATATAGGGATTTCGGTAACACTATTGATAGATAGATTGTCCTCATTGTTAGAGGGTTTAGCCCGTGAGGATGTAGTCCGCTATTGAGCAAACTTAAAAATGTCCCGCGTAGTTTGACACAGGCGTCTTGGATAGATTTCTTCGTAGATAATTGACTGTCACAATTTATTCCAAGATGTGTGTAGTTTTCTACTTCCATGATTTCTTCAGGTCCAAGATTCCATTTACGGTTACTATTTACATGATGCTTGTTTTCGTTGAATACGATGATGCCACATTTACTAGGATTGTACTGGTATCTCCATTTGTTCGCATAGTTGTTACAGATGGTCATCATACCGGACAGTCCAGAGTTAGAAAATGATACCAGTATCATATCGTCCGCAACAGTCATGATTGCAAAGCACACGCGTTCATGTTAAATAAACAAAACCCAAGTTCGCTCGCTTCAAGCTCATCTATTAGTCCATTTATGAAACACAGGTACAACATAGGCGAACTTTTACTACCTTGTCTCGTACCTTGACGTATATCGAAGATTTGCGACAAATATCCACGATGTCTCACCCGACTGGTTGCATCTCTGTAGAGCTCCCTAAAAGCTAAAAACGATGTACTGTCAATGTTGGTTTGCAGGAGTGTATATAACAGGCCTTCATGCCAAACCCGATCAAATGCCTGACGACCGTCAAGGTAACACACGTACAGGTTACTTTTATTCTCCCTCGCGAAAAACACACTCTCCCTGAGTACAAATGATGTCATTATACATCCTAGGTGTTCCTGGAAACCACCTTGCTGCACATTGATCGTTTCTAGTAGTTTATCTTTACACCTTTCAAGTAACACTAACTCGTACAGTTTCAAGATACACGATGTTAAACTTATTGCACGGTAGTTGTTCGGGTCGTCCTTCCTTTTATTACCTCCCTTATGTAGTGTTATTATTATCCCTCTTTTCATTTCGTCCGGCACGTATGCTGAACGTAGCATGTGGGTAAACATATTAGCCAATACAGGTGATAAAATGTCACACCTGCTGCACACCATGAACATGGTTAAAGATATGGTCTGTATTTGGATACTGGCAAACAAGTGGCTGCGTTTGTAATAACGTTGGTAAGTGTTTGGTACGCATTGTCTATACCGTCATGGTCTAATGAACTACTCACCAATCCCTTCAACATTGAATCATTCTCTAATATTGACACAACATTTTGCTTATCACTAGTACTGACTTTTCTCCAATTAACCCTAGGTTGTGCGCTTACACGTTGAAGACGATGCACTTCACTTATATCGGAACAGTGAGAAAAATTAAATGATGCTAATACAGGTCTATGGCGGGATACATTCAAACATGCATCATCAACAATATCACAATGTTTCAAACAATCAAGTGATTCAACAGGCATAAAAACATAGTCAATCAAAGAACACGACATGTTATCATACGATACAAATGAGTTATTAGCTCCAATACAACAATCAAGTTTGTTTACAGCAACAAGATTAGTGTCACATAAAAAATTGTACAACATTGTTTGCCTTGAACAATTGCCCTTTGCTTTTAAATCAACATTGAAGTCACCTATAAATACAGGTATACCAACATCAGCATATATTGACCATATATTATACAACTTATCAATATATTCCCTAAATACATCTATAGAATGGTTACTACATGGAAGATACACCTGGAAAATAAACATATATAAGTTTGGTTGCAGTTGTAATTGTATACCAATTATACGATCGTCCTCAATTGGGAGAGGTGTGACGAAACAGTCTAAAGTATGGTGCCAAAAAATGGCTACTCCTCCTTTACCAACTTTCCTTTTACTAGGTAACAATAAACTTTTATATGATACAGCATGGCACATGTAGTCACTAGATAGACTGTTAAGAAAGAAAATATTATGTTCATATAACCAATGCTCACTAATACCACATATATTGATTCTGTGTTGTTTCAAAGCATCACATAAATAATTCGCCGAAGACATAATGCCAGTAGCGTTCCATGTCATTAGTTTAAGATTTGTGTTCATATTACAATACAAATATACAATGATCTTGAACTATGGACATGTCTCTAACTTTACCGGTTATCTACAGACTTTTTTTCAAATTTTCCTTTTACAATTTTTCGTCAATAATTTCCTGTCTAGAATTATAATGTTCATTCCTCAATTTCGGAATTCAGTAACTTAATTATGCTTAATTTATAAATTCTTTACAATTAACGACAGAAACTGCCAACTACGCGTCATTTCGTGTGTACTACAAATCATGTATCTATATGTCTAATATACATGTGTGTTCAAATACGCAGCTAAAGCCATTTCTTGCGAACATAATTTTTTTCTCATACGGAATGCTTTACTTATGGTCTGTTACAAAACCTAACACATAAATATACAAAATAGTGACAGCTATATATATACATGTATATACATTGTATTCAAAATCAATCACCGATGTATACACACACATGTCAAGTGTATAAACAGCGTGATATTTATACTCCCTGTAGCGCGCAGTTTGCACTGTTGCGTTTGTAATGTATAACACGCCCAGCAGTTGAAGTCAGTAATGTCCACATCGGTATGTGGTCGAAGGGAATTAAAGCGTGATTGCAATGACAACACATACAATGCTTAGAACATACCACATTATAGTAATTTCCGTCACTGATCATGAATTCAATCCGATAAAAACTCGAGAGGACCCATTCAAATTCAGTTTAACTAAGAAACTGTTCCATTTATGTCCAAAATGACGTCACACGGTCTAAAAATCAAGTGAGACAACCAGGTTGGATTTACGGTGCAATTTTGTTATCGTCAACTTTATCGTTATAAACCATCTTAAATATTGCAATTATGTGGATTACAAGTACGCCATGTCTTTTATATGATATATATCTATGTAAATGTGTTACTATAGTTGAATTAAGAAATTCTTTCGTATTTGACCTTTAAGTGATTGTTTTACAGCTAATAGATGGTAACACTGACCAGTAGACGGACAACTACAATTTTCGGTTGGTTTTAAGGTAACGACGCGTTTATTTCCTGTAATTCGTTCAACAACAAAATACTTCATAGACGGTACAAATTTAATGAAGTAATTTTTAATTACATAATCAATTAGCATTTGCTGTGTTAAATCTTTTTCTTTTCTTTTTTTCTCAGACATACTTTTATCGTCAATAGTTGTCGCGTTTTTGTCAACAAGAATTGCGTTTATGTCGAATGTTAAGTTATGCTACGGTCACATTTGCCCTACGACGTCCGTACGGATTTATCAACTCGTACGAGTAGGCTACGAGTCCAAAATATTTCAAATCCTAAAGGTATTTTAGGTTCTTGGCTTCTGGTCACAGCTCGTACGGACCTCGTACCATTAAAGGAGAATGTCTCGTAATCTTCGCACGGAGATCGCACGACGCTCGTATCGGGCGCGTGAAAAAAAGAAAAAATGCGTCTACTTTAACTCGTCATAAATTCTGTTTTTCTGCATCAATTTTAAATATCTTTACATTTATAATCAAAGTACTGAAAGTACTGACAGGCTGGCGAACTGCTAAGGAACAATAGCTTTTCAAGTAATATAACATCAAGTGATTTTCTAAGTCGAAAGAGAGGTAAGTGATGGACTTAACAAAAAAAATAAAAAATTTTAAAATATAAAAAATTTGGAACCGCCGTGATTCGATCGCTGGACCTTAAACCAGATTAAAACCTTTGATGGATTTGTCGATCTGTATTCTAGAGAATTACCCACGCGACCACAGTCTGCGTGTCACCCGAATGGTTGATTATACCACATGTTAAAAAGCTTGTACTTACATGTTGAGTCTTCTTAAAATCATTTAAATACTTCTTTCAAAAGCTAGTAGCATCATTATTATAATATAACAGCAATACCTTTATTTTAAGAGACAACTCGGTTGGGAAAGCCCAGTCTTCCCTGCAGACCTCTGCTCGTACCTGATTCTAGTTTATAAACAATCATACAAACAATGACATATAAAGTTACTGGGTGCCGAACATGCCATATTGGGTGGCCACACTTGTCACATCATGGACCTACACGCATTAGTAATCCGTCAGCACCCTGGGTTTCGTTCTGGATATGCTAACCAATCATTCTTTCCCCCTCAGCTTCAACCAAAACCAACATAAGCAATATATATCAGAGTATTTAGTCATTTTATATTTTTGTATAAATATACTAATCATAACACTAAATATTTGTTTTGTATTAAAAGCTATATATTCAAAAAATAGCAGATTTTAAAATTGAAGGGCATAATTATAATTATGTATTAAATTTGGATTTCATTACCTAATTTATGTTGTTGTTTTTTAATATCGATACGTTATAATTATCTTTTTACCGGATCTTAGATGCTGGGTACAGATGCAGCATTGACACAATAGCAGTTAAACACATGTATCATCAATTCGATATTGAAAAATGTGTCGAAATTTAAATATATTGTCTATAACATATTGTTACATACACATAACAATTAACATCGATGACATAACTGCTGTCACATACTGTTCACTATCTAATCCTATGACGTTGACCGTTAAAGTCTCGTGCGAAATACGTCTGACTCAAAATATATACGAGCTCGTAGACAGCTCGTAGACAACTCGGGAGCACGTTCAGCAAAATCAACTCGTACGGAGCTCGTAGGGCAAATGTGACCGTATCATTAAAATCATCGTTGGATTTGTTAATAGGGGAATTTAAAGTAGTTTCGGGGATTATATTTGCATGATTTGCGGGTATTTTATCTACATTAACTTCTAAAGGTGTGTTTTCTTTTGATTTAAGTTTTTCTTTCACTTGTTCCATGATATTATTCGGCGTTCCGCGGCGAAATTTGGGTAACTGTTCGCGTCCCGTTCTAATTTCGCAATTTCGAAATGAAAGTTGGCTTTCAGTTTAAAATTACCGATTCCTGCCCGACTGCACTGAATATCGGTAAATATGGACTTTTGTAGAAAATAAAGATGCAAGTATAACACGTCAGTAGTTTATACTACATTTATTTATATTGTAACGCCCGCGCTGGTGGTACTCTAAAACACCGGTGGTGCTACATCAGCAATCACTAAATGATATGCTCTAATATCCCTTCTCG